>CM032766.1:1800000-1974202 GCA_019155195.1 Avicennia marina
AAGCAATATATGCTCAATGATAATGAGCATTAAAATATTGCCATCGATTATTATTATACACGTGTCACTAAATATTAAGAGTAACCATTTAGACAAGACTATTTTCGCTGTTAAATTTATAAAAAATTATTACAGTGACAAAGGGTAAAATTATTGTTACCGGCCGCGTGTCATTGGTGATAATCTTGTTAGATGAAATCATAATTTAAAAATTACTTTGGATGGTAAAAAGGAAACTATTTAATCGTTGACAAATATATTTAGTAAGTTTGACAATTCTCTAATCATAACCTTAACATGAAAATAACTAACAATATAAGGCTAAATAAGTCATTTGAATGATTCATAAATAATCTTTAATACATTGGTTATTTTATCATAACTCTTGGTTATCAAATAAGTTTACAATATATCAAATTCTTAATTAATTAAAGGTCAAATAAAATAAAAGAACATATTGTTAGCTTAGATGAAATAATTTATTATATGTTATTATTCTAACTAAATATGACTTTAGAGTACTGCTACTTAATATTTTTATTAATTAATATTATTTTTTTTGTAGTGAATTAGTTAAAATGATGAATAATTTATTAATAACTGATAATCTTGGTATTCTTGGGTTCTCAGGTGATTGTTGCAAAAGTATTTGTGTGGCTAATCTGAATTTAAATAGTTCTATATTACGCATTAAACAAACTCTATATATATATGTTGCGTGCATTACGGAAAGGAGAATTTGTATTAATTGCTAATTACATAAGACGTCAAATTGTTTAAAAAATATGACTAAATTCATACGTCGAAAATAGCTCGCGGGAAAAAAGTGTTGAGCCAATTAAAAAAGAAAAAGAGAATTAATTTCTTCTAGATTTTGAAAAAAAAAATGAAACCAGAAAAAAAAACATGTGTGGTATAACATGGGCTATGTTAAGTTAAAATATGACATAATTAAGTGATGATTAAGACGGAAGTGCATAATTAATTGTTTATTGTTTGTTTTACCGAAAATTGTAAGAGAAAAAAATATAGATCCAGGGCACTTTAGCTCGAAATGACGCACGATTAATTATTTATTTAAGGAAATTTAATTAAAAACCCATTCTTAATAAACATAATATATGAACTAAAGGAAGACTACCATATCATGTTTGACAGATATTGAAGAAATTTTTTTTTTCTCTTACTATGTGTATTAAGAAAATTGGACTTTTTTTTGCCAAGCTTTGAACATTTCAAAACAACTAAAATAAGCTAAAATGCATACTGTAATTAAATTAATAATACCTAATTTCTTGCTTAGACTTGACTAGTGACTCCCAACAAATGCAATGGTAAGAGTCTAAAATGGAGGGACTCAGAGACCAGATGATAAAATTATAACCACTTATTAATAGAATAATTTTATACATTGCTTTTTGAAGTAATAATACCAAACTATTTAATATTTTAACTCCGACAGGACGTTATTACAGTTTTTAAAGGTAAGAAAAAACGAATTTAATATTTGTTTTTGATATTTAGAACTTACAAGTATGTACATCAATATTAGGGGCCAATAATATGTCTATATTGTTGTATTATTGTCAAATCCTTGATTAGTCTCTTAATCATTTACCTAAAATGCCCTCACATAACTAATTTATAACTACTTTTTGCCTTTTAATATTTCAATAATTAGCATCATTAAACTCATCATATTTTCTTTTCATATTTGAATTGAAAGTCAATGATTTTTATTTTTTTTCATATCATGCTAATTCATATTTAATTATCAATATAACAAGGTTATTTATTGTTATCACACACATTCACATACATCTTATATAATAAAAATATAGTGTTAATAATCGGCCAAAGCTTCACGAGTGTTCATATACAAACATGCTTAAATATTTTTTTGGTTTTTAAGTGTAATTTACATTTTATTTAAATTCATTTTTAAATAAATTATTTATTTAAGTTAGTGTGATTTTTTTGACCAAAACTTAAATTGAACAAAATATTTCTCATAAATATAGCATTAGTCATAAGTAAAATATTTTGTTCAAAGTAATATTTAATTATTTATTTTGGAAGAGCGGGGCATAAGTTCTTGCTCTGAGATTGGGCAGTGTTAATGTAATAAGAGGTGCAGTGAGTGTTGGTTTAATAAAGAAAAGGAAAATTTATGGTGGTGACACGTAACGAAGAAGAATTCTAGGAATGATCCACGTGGCAATGCCCTTAGTGTGTTTGAATGGTCACTAAAAATTCATACATTTACTCTACAAAGTATTAAAATACATAACAAATTATTTATACTATATTATTATTTATACCTTTGAAGTTTCAAATAAAAAATTTTAGGAAAATCAAATGGACCAACCCCTAAGTTTATAATCTCATAGTATGAAGAAATAATTAATAATAAGCATTAAAATTGAATCGATAAATATTAAACGGTTAATTAGAAATTTTAAAAATGTAATAACATATTATAATAAGGTAGATTTTATTGAAACAATATTTGATAATTTAAATCAATTACTATATCAAGTGACTATAATATTAATATAAATTATAAAAAATATAGGAAATATAAAAAAAAAAATGAAAATTTTAATATGGTCAACATTTATCCAATTAGATCCTAAATTTATACGTAAAATTTGCACATTACCCAAGGAATCTAATAATACTTTGAGTAGAGTAAAGTACGAGTATTATGTTATAAGTATTTATGGATATTATACATATATAAATGTTTGTGGGGATGGATATAGGTAAGTGGGCATGGTAAAACCCTACCATTGGCTACACTATCTTCCAAATATGAAGTTATAATTACAGCCTAAATTTGTTTTTAAGCTTAATGCTACCCAATTAATCTTACTCTACTTTCTCTCAAGGCTCCTTTAGTATAGGAAGGTCATTAAGTGTTTCCTTTAATAAGGGAGGTTAGTTTTATAAATAGATTTCATGAACAAAATACAATTTTTATAGCACATTCACACATTATATAATACTAGTGATTTGGCACACTTTATGTGTGAAAAGTGTAAAAATTGAACAAATTATTTAGATTGGTAAAACTTGATAAAGCTCAATGTAGAATTTGTTTGACATACATAAATTTTATGGGCCATCACTTGAACTGGCCATTAACACACGTAAATGAAAGTGGTGAAGGATTGTTTTATGCAGTTTGTTAAATAATTGTCTCTTTATGATTTTTACCAATGTACCCTCTCTTTCTTATATTTTACATTAAAAGAATAAGGTTGTTTTTGTAATTAAATTTAGTGAAGAAAAGTAGTTTTACTGTGGGGTTGAGCCATTCGTAATAGTATAGAAGTATAGATAAAAGTATGACAACAAATAGTTGGAGTTTTCATGAAATTGCATCCTTGCATGTTTGTGTGGACAGAGTATTAAACACTTCAAAATAAGAAAATTGCAAGTATAGGAAACATTTGTTCATTATTTTATTGAATAATGGACTTTTCTTTTTCTCTATGATGTCCCATTTTCCTGTTGATAATAAAATCTGATTATGTCCTTAGCTTCTTTCTGTGCTTTCTTTCCATTGGCAGTGAGCTTTGTGCAAACTGCATCTTGATTTGGGCTAATTTGTCCGTTGGATTCCTTGTATGGTCTCGGCTAATCTTATTCTTCCCAAACATTCCACTGACTGACAGGTTACGCAATCGTATGTAACTTAATGAAATTAATCCAAAGTGCTGTATTGGGATGCAAATTATCAAAAATATAAATTTTCATTAAAATTTACGCTTTCAATTATTTTATTCAAAACACACACACACACACACACATTTTATCTCTCATAGTCTCTCATTCAATTTTCGCACCAAACATGGACTATGTTTGGATGCAAACCAATATTTACCCTTCTAAACGTAATTAATAAAATAATTTTTAGATTTTTTTTTTCTCACCGTTGACTTTTTTGTGAGTTTTGGTATCAATTTTTTTACGAGAGAATTTGCATCCAAACAAATCCTTAATTTTCCGTTGATGTAGATAAAAATCTACATTGCCAATAAGAGGGAGTGCGAATTTTAGATTTGGGGGTTACAAAATTAGCATTCAAATGTGAATTAACCAGAAACAAGAATAACGACAAATTGCCACTTGGGCATCGTATGAAACCTCGGAAATTTCTCCTGAAATTCGAAAAGAAGCAACAATGGGAACCAGGAATGGCAAAAGAGTAGCGGGGAAAAGGAGATTTATAGCTGTTTTCTTGGTTTTCGATGCAACAGCATAATTGCGTTCCATTCTCCAGTTATTTTTCCACCACAATGACATCTGTGGCGGCAGCTAAAGCAAACCCTTATTCATCTTCCCGTAATCGCTTCAAAGGATTGGAGTTTCCGCACAAATTCTCAGTCAAATTACCGTTTTTCTCAGACCCTGTAAGCCGGAGACTCGTTTCGGTTCATTCCCACAACCCCAACCTCGATTCCATCAAAATGGATCAAAGTGTGTCCGGGTTCGGATCGGAAACCGAAAGCCCGGCCCGTTCGCACGCATCTTCCTCTCCGTCTGCGGCCATTGATTTTCTCACGCTGTGCCATCGTTTGAAGGTCTGTACGTTTGCATGTATCCTGTTTGGTTCAAAAAGTTCGGATTTGAGAATGTTTGGCTGCTTCAGTAATTTTCTCTACAGGCACTAACTTTTGTGAGGCGAGATTTCATTAACTGATATCTTTGGTGAAATACTAACTGGAAATGAGAAGTGCGGAGCTAAGCCTCTCAGCTAGATATATAACCCAAAAATTTGGAGTCAAAGTTCCCTTATCATGGAAAATTAAAGGAAAAGGGGATGATAAAGAACAAAAAGGAAGACAAAATCTTTTTGCTTCATATCTACTGCAAACTGTAATTTTAATGACTAATTGAGTTTACCTTGATTCCCCACATTTGTTAGGATTCTTGACGCTTGTCAAGTCCAATTAGCATCTATATTTTTACATATACTTTGCTTTGTTGCTTTCTATGAGGATGGTTTTGATCTCGCTCTCTGTCTCTCTCTCTCTCTCTCTCTCAGTCCACGAAACGAAAAGGATGGCTCAATCATGGCATAAAGGGTCCTGAATCTATAGCTGATCATATGTACCGTATGGCATTGATGACTTTGATTGCTGATGACGTTCCTGGTGTTAACAGGGAGAGGTTGGATTTGTATAAATTTCCTGCTCAATTTTTTTCTCCTTTGTGTGCTTATGTTGTATAAGCTATTATTTATTGGGCTCATAAATAACAAGTGTTGCACTTTTGGTAGCTTCACATATGGGCAGGTGAAATCTTGATGACAGATAAAGAATATGAATTGAAATTAACTCAGATTACTCAAAATATTTCAAGAGTGGAGGAGAAAGCATGAATATTAAATAACATACAGTGGGTGGTCCTCAGTTGTTAAATTTCATGTTTATGTCTTAGTCGAAGCAAGGCAATGCATTAGGTAAATGCAATGATAGTAATATCCAACATTTTATTCCAAAATATCTTTACGCCATAAAGTTAGCATAGAGTATGTCGACTCTGTTTCCAACTCAAGCAATAGGATGACACAAATTGTTTTTTTCTCTCTTCAATGTGCTAGATGGCCATGGTAGCTACTTAAATTCTCTGGGTTCATCACTATAGGGTCGTTGTTTTCTGAAGTTCCATTTTGTTACAGGCAAGGTTGCTTTGCTTAGCAGGTTTGTATGGTGATTGGGGGGATGAAATCATTTGCGAAATTTCCAGATCTATTTATGAAGTTGCACCAAGTGTTTTTAGATTTTCTATGTTGTTTGAATAATTTGCCTTACTTAAATTGAGGTTTGTATCATTATCAGTGCAGTTTTCGATTTTTCTAAGAAAACTGTTTGTGCTTGGCTATTAGACATGGAAAAATAGCATGGGCAACACCAGTGGCTTCAGTAATTGTCATACAAAGATGTGCAATCTTTTATTGATCTCTTTGATGTCCTTTTGCGGATTATAATGCCTATTCCCTTCTGTGCATTGAAAACCGTAATATTGCTTTGTTCAATGTTATGTCTTGTATTCTGATATTGTTGTTATTTAATACATGAAACAGGTGCATCAAGATAGCAATCATTCATGACATTGCAGAAGGTGTTTTTCTTGACTCACTTGTACTGTTTGGATTAGTTATTTTCTATTGCTGCAAAATATCACCGTCTTTTTCTCATTTTTTCATATTAGAACCTTCTCCATACCTTTTCATTTATTAATCTATGAATTCTTACTCATGCTAGTTTTGCATCACCAAAAAATCTTTCCATGAATAGACATCATTATGCTGATGTGATATCATCAAATTTATAAAGTATTTTATTTATATACTCTTGATCCTGTATCTGTTCTAATGACATCTATATGTAGCAACTAGCAACTGTATGTATGCAACTGCTTTTATAATTTCATGTTTCCTGTTTGAAGCGTTGGATATGATTAGATTAGAACTTTCTTTCTGAACGGAGGGCTTGAGTCATGAAGCTGGGTTTAAAATTTTGTTAACATTCTATAATACATAGAATTATCAAGTATGATAATATTACGTCACAAATGAAGAAATATGGGTATTAATTATTTTTTTTATGCAAAGATTAACAGCAATATCATCTTACTTTCAGCTTGCATCATTGTGCAAAATCATACTAGAACTATGTAAGGGGATTTTTGAAGGAAATTATTGTCTCACAATGTTTTAGCTGCTTGACTTTTCTTGTGAGCTGGGAAAACCTCTGCGGTCATCTCAATATATCAGCTGCTAACTATAGGCGTTGGTCTAGCCTCAAGGCTGGGCTGGGCATGCCCCAAATTTGATCTGAAGGATCCTAGATATTGGTCTGGGTTGCTTAGCTTTCTGGATGATGTGTTTGAGCTCATCAAAGAGCAAAATGAGTCTAAGAACTCCTTTACAGTGGGGTTCCACATTTCCAAGCTGCGCCTCCTTCTCCTCTCTCCTTTTCCCATTTTTCACATTCAAGCACTTCTTGATTTGGATGAGTTCTCATAGGTTCAGGAGTCCTGTATTTATTATCATTTTAAAATGTTGAAATTCAGGTTTTATTCTATTTTGTAGCTATTGTTGGAGATATAACTCCATCTGATGGTGTGCCAAAGGAGGAAAAGAGTAAAATGGAGCGAGAAGCATTGGATGAAATGTGCAAGGTCCTTGGTGGAGGGATGAGAGGTTTTGACTACGGCTTAAGACCCTTATATAACATGTATTCTGTGTCATCCTGTTCTCTCAGTGGTGATATCCATCCTTTTGGCAGCTGAAGAAATCAAAGAATTATGGCAAGAGTATGAGAACAACTCATCTTTGGAAGCAAATCTTGTGAAAGATTTTGACAAAGTATGTAATGCTGCATTTGCCTGCCATTTTTTGGACTTGATTCAAATCCAAGCAGTTCTTTTAATTTGAATAGGATTTCAAACGTAATGTCCTGATATTCAGATTCCTGGACAAACATCTGATAGCCTGTCAACAATTTTTTGACCCTCATTTTCTATTTTTATTTTGCACAAGAATAGCTGAAATATACCTTTCTCTGTAACTTGCACATCTTATAATTCTGTGCTCCCTATGCTTTCAATACTGGGTATCTTCTCGGATTTATTTACTTAATTCCCTGTGAAGCATGTGGCTACGATTTCCTATACTTTAAAGAAATGTAACCCTGCATTGCATTAGATGGGATTACTACTTAGATGTAGCTTGAAAGCTAGAATATTAGCTACCTCCTGATTCTTAATGGGTTTAGAAATTGAACTTGCAATCATATGATTTGGTGGTGCTGTAATTAATTTTTCAAATCAGAGATAAGATCTTGAGCAATAACCTTTCTGTTTAAGCGTTCAAAATGTTGGCAATTTTTTATTTTTTATTTTCCATGCATAAAAGATTGAATTAGCTTTTCCTGTTTTCCAAGTTCTTCCTTATCAATTTGAGTTCCCTTGTACCTTATTCATACAAATGTGAATAAGACAGCTTGTGTGCTGGCATCCGCAAAGTTTTTCTCATCTTTTTCCCTGACTGAATTTCAATTAAGATAATAAACTGCTCTAATGCTTCTTCAGGTTGAAATGATTCTGCAAGCATTGGAGTATGAAACGGGTAAGTTTGTGCCCTAAAGTATCTTTTGAACTAGTCTGTGAGAATTGTAGTTATGTTATTTGAACTACGTTATTATTTTAAAGAATCTGTCGGTGTTGTGATCTGTATGTATATATACATTTATTATGATATACTCTGTGACATCCATGAGACGGTTTAATATAGCTATGTCTGTGTGTTCTGTTGGACCCTAAGCACTATCCGAATCACCTTACTTGAAGGAGTTGAGTTAAAAAAAGCTTGTAGCAATTCTGTACCTGTACAAGTAACCACAACTGGGGGATTTTTATACTAGAACATCCCTTGACAGCCGTTCTTAAACTTCTGCTGCTCCCTCGAATTTTATTTATGTAAAATGAATCCTTATTCTGTGAAGGTGAGAAAATCTTTCTCCCTCATCTCACTCAAAATTATATGTTGTCTTGGAAACTACAGTTCTAGAACTCATTGCTTCGACGGTCAACGAACCTTTTTATGTACTGAGTTCACTTAAAAATACTGTATCACACCCCTCCCAAGCCTGGAGAGTCTTTACTTCTGCCCTTACTTTGTTGTGCTGTCATATTTTCAAAGATTTAACAAGTGTGTGCTTGGATCATGAAGACACATGTTATCTGATGGAAACTTTGGTTATTATAACTTCGTGGCAGAGCACGGGAAGGTCCTGGATGAATTTTTTCTGTCCACTGCAGGTAAATCTCTGAACAATTTACTTTTGGAGGCCAAATTACATTTTTCAAAGGTTCTCCGACAAATAGACTTAGCTTGTCCATAACTTAATGTTTGTCTTTGTTTGATGAAGGGAAAATTCAAACGGATGTTGGAAAGAGATGGGCGGCAGAAATCACTTCCAGAAGAAATTCAAGTTCTGCAAAAAGGCCTAACTAATCCTCTCCTTAGTTTTTTTTTTTTTTTTTTTTTCACTTGTATCGTTTCTTTATCCCAGCGGTCTTCTTATGAGAAGTAATGGGTAGAAAGATGAGCAAAAAATCAAAATTGTAATAAAAGCAAACAATGTGTCAATCATCTTGCTGTCGTGGGATGAGTTAATTGCCGGATGTGGCATCAATATCAAGCTGTTATAATAATGCAGCAGAAAAAAGAAGGAATTTTGTTGGATTTGTAGTCATTAATATTAACATACCTGAAACCAAGTGTATTTTGATGTTATATCATGCCATAGACTATCTATAATATGAAACATTTGTAACTCAGTGTGAGAAATAATTGAATTCAAAATGTGACCTACATTTTGTATTACTGGTAAAGGGCATACTTTTACAATCTTGTTCTTCGAACAATTCTTGTTTCGTTAACTTCTTTACCATCTCTTGTGGTTAATTACGTCCTCCCTCACTTCTTTCAAAATGAAAAAGGTGCAAGTGTGAAGAAAATGTTTAAGATTTTAGAAACATGGCAATGCAATGCAAAGAAAGCCTTTAATGGTTGTAAGGAAAGAACATTCACTTGCAATACTTGAAACTTGTTGAATTACAAATGAGATTCTATTTCTATTTACACTCACTATTTTTCCTGTTGAATGGTAGGGATTAAAACAGTTAGATGGTACAAAATAGTCTTCTAGAATATTTTACATGTTAAAACATTTTAGTATAGGTTTTAGAAAATTCCTACATTATTCTACGTTCTTACAACAATGTTCTAAAATCATTCTACACGTATCCTACATATTTTTACATATTCTCAAACCCCTATTACATCATTTTAGGTTGTTCTTAACATTGTCTTTTTCTATATAAGTATAATGCATACAAAAAAACCTTTTATTAACTTTCAAGACTGATCATATATGCAAAAGTTAACCTATTAGATACTTGGAGTTCTTGGAGCATGACATCCTCTCCCATCGAAATTTGTTGACATGTGTTGTTGGTTTTGCTAATTTCTCACTTGATTGCATGATTCTACTCTTGCTTAACTTGAAACTTGTCTTGTAACTTGGCCAACATCATATTTTCTAGTTCGTTAACTTGATCCTTGGGTAATATCCCTTTTTTAAAGTCATCTCGACACTTGTCATCTCTTTAACAAATTGTATGATTAAAAGTCTTTTATACGTCGATTATCCTCCGAATAAGTTCATACAAAACACCATACATAATGTACTTTTCTTGCAAATTGAGTCACAAAAAGGCACGCTGCCCACATTGAACTCATGGAAGACCACTTGACCTTCCCAAGTAACTAGTTGTAACTTGGCCTCACTAGCTAACTAGGTATAAAAGAATATAATTTAAATTATGGTGGATTGCATGAACTGTTTGAGAGGGGAAGCAAGGGGAAAGTATTATGTTATTTATGGATAATAAATAAATAATGGAGCCTAAAGGAGCCTATTTAGACTGTTTTCTCAGTCAAACATAAGCAATTGTGACTTGATTCCATTGATTTCCCTGTCATAATCCATCATGTACATTTTTTTTTTTATTGAATTAGTGATAGAATCAAACAAAATATTGATTTAGTGGGTCATTGGTATCAAATCTCAAAAATCATTGACCAGACTAATAATATGTGTGTGTGTGTGTGTTGCTTTAATACAGAATTAGAAAATATTGTGGATACTATTTTAAAATTGCATGATTAGGACAAAAATCAGCGTACCTCATTACTTGAGTAAAAATATAGAACTAAATAATTTTTTTATTAGAGATTAAACATATTTAATAAATAATAATTAATTGATTAGTTTTTAAATTATAAATTAAATGCTTATTCTTTTATCATAGGTTAATTATTTTATCATATAAAAATTAAAAAATATGATAAATTCTTATTAAAGCAAACAAAATAGATATAAATCTTCTCCCTTTTTCAACTTCCTCAATCTTTCGTGGTTGTTTTTATTTTTTGGTAATTTTCAACCTTCTCCCTTTTGGTTGCTTTGTCAATTTAGTTTCCTTTTCCTCTTTCTTCTTATTCTTTCCTATTTTTCTCTTTCACTGTCCGGTTTCTCCCTTCCTCGTCCAGATTGGCAAATGCAGAAAGAAGCAGAGGATTTCTCTAAGGGTATGTGAAATGTGGAGTGATTTTTCCTTTAAAAATAATAAAATAAATAAATTTATTTAAAAAACTAAAACTAAAACTGGGCGTCAATCGGTACGAAATTATTGCACTTGAGACCTTGCAGTAATTGTCTTTAGTCATTTTAATATTTGTATTAATAAATTTAAATTAATTCTTTATTATGACTAACTATTACTCAAATGTCTAGCTTTTATTTAATTTTAAATTTTTTTTATATTTTCCAATTTCTTCTCATTTAACTTTTTCTCTTAAACTTGTTCCTTTCTCGTTTTATATAAAATTTTAATACATTTAAATTAGATATTCTTCTAAATGAAAAATCAAAAAATAAAAAAACTTATGCATATAATTCAATATATCCATATAATAAAAACACAAATTTATACTTATACATTATAGATTATATTTTGAATTTTATATGCACATCCCATTAAGTGTACTCAAATTAAACAGCGATAAATTATTTCGAAGCTTGATTCATCCTCGTGCCTTTTCCTTTTTCTTTTCACTTTTTTCCCAAATAAAACGTAAGCACAAATCAGGTCAAGAGGAGTTGATGGTTCCGATCTTAACAAAAAAAAACACACATACTTTGACTATTATTTTTTAAATTTGTCCCACTCTCTCTCTCTCTCTCTCTCTCTTATTTTTAATATATAATTTTTTTTAAAAAAAAATACAATTACAAAATACAGACCTAATATTGTCTTTTCCTAGAAGTTGCATTAGATTCCCACAAGTACAGTAATCAGTACATGGACATTTATTTGTGGTTTTCTCGATTTTGCACTTGGCAAAGTGCAGAAAATACTGCCATCGTTACACATGGCAAAATCTTAAAATATTAATCACCATTAAATGAAAAAATAAAATAATATATCAGATAACATAAAAATTATAAAAATTAGGAACAAAATAAAATATGAAAATTATTTGAATTGTTTAAAATAAATAAATTCGCGCATTTTCAACCACAAGAAAATTTTTTTTAAAAAAATATTTTTATGTGCTTAATTTATGTAGCATTTCCATATTAAAAACAAAATTATTAAAAACTACTTTTTTTTTTTTTTGCTTTATATTATTTTTTTATTTTATTTAATACATTTGTTGTATTTAAAAAATACGAAAAAAATATATAATTAGTTAAACCTTTAAATTTTGGGTGACAAAATTTCTGAACTCGATGTCCCTCACCGGTGGGTGCAGGGTGCAATAGAACACCGTGGCGATCCCCCCGGCGAGGAATCAGTCTGCACGACTATTACGGTCTTACCCCTGGCGGTGCTAAAACAATACATTTTTGGAGACAACACAGCTGTACTGTTTCCCTCCTCTTCTGCCTGTCTCAGTTATCCTAATTTTATTTCATTCTTGTTATTGTAATATTTCCACGCAGATTCAAGCCACAGGTGAGTTAAAATTGTGAAATATAGAAACAATTAATAGAAATTTCTTGGATCAAAAAATAAAGGAAAATGATTAAATTACTGGTCATATTTATTTATTGCTCTTTCAATGATTTCATTGATTTATTATTAACCTTTTCTAATGCTCTGTGGTTAACGCCACTAAGAATTGCACCCCAAAGTCTCTAATTCAAATTGAAATTTCTAGCTATCTCAATATATGTGAATCTAATTGTACGGAATCATTCTTTTTACTAGTAATGATGGCACACTCAATATATATGTAAAATATTTTATCATTTACTAGTATTGGAAATTTTTAAAAAAAATACTATGAATTGAAAGACATAGTAAATAAGGAAAATAAAAGGTATAACATTATATTAAAATATAATAAAAAAAAGAAAGAGGCATAAAATATTGCAATCAGTACTTCCAAAGAGAAAACAACAATGATCCTTTAATATATATATATATATATATATTTATGGAAGATACATTGTGAGAAAGATTTTTGATTTCATTCTTTGGATGCCATGAAGGAATTTTGGGTTTGAAGTAAATGACCAAATAGGAGCCCCCAATTCTAAATAGGAAGTGTGTGTGTGTGTGTATTGATTACTTTTTACGTATAAATGTGAGTGCATTTATGTATAAATATTAATATTATTTTGATTGTAAATATATATAATTATTAAACATTAAATATTTGATTATATATGTAAAAGAGAGAAAGGCTAAAATTAAATTTGAAAGAAAGCTTAAATGTAAAGTTGAATAAGAGGTTCCAAACATAGCCCAAAGGTCTACCATGAATCGGTCTCGCGGCTTTGCAAATTGCAATGAATAGTTGAAAATATCACTGGACTTTCCTTCCCCTTTCGCACCACGCGCTTTCACTTTTCAAATTTCAATCATTCATTCTCTCCTTCAATCTTAAAAGCAACCACAACCCCACAACGTTAAACGCTCCAAAAGCCAAGTTGAACCAAGAAATCAGGGAAAAAGGTAACCATACACAGATCTCTTGTCTCCCTTTGTTCGTCTCTCGTCTCCTTCGACCCCCGTTATGATGGCTAAGATCCCATCTGATCAGCTCCAACAGCTGAAGGACATCTTCAACCGGTTCGACATGGACCGCGACGGCAGCCTCACCCACCTGGAGCTCGCCGCCCTCCTCCGCTCCCTCGGCCTCAAGCCCACGGGCGACCAAATCCATGTCCTGCTGGCCAACATGGACTCCAACGGCAATGGCTCCATCGAATTCGACGAACTGGTCAACGCCATATTGCCCGACGTCAACGAGCAGGTCTTGATCAACCAGGACCAGCTGATGGAGGTCTTCCGGACCTTCGACCGCGACGGCAACGGCTACGTAACGGCGGCGGAGCTCGCCGGACAGATGGCCAAGATGGGGCACCCCCTGACGTACCGCGAGCTCAGTGAGATGATGCAGGAGGCCGACACCAATGGGGATGGCGTCATCAGCTTCAACGAGTTTGCTAACGTCTTGGGGAAGTCTGCCGTTGATTACTTCGGCCTTTCTGTCTCCTAGGGTTGTGCCTAATCGAGGTTAACTCTTATCTGGTTTGTGTTCATTGTCACTGTACATGTTTGTGCTGATTCAGGTCAATGTGGCTCTTGTCTATTTGGGTTTTTTTCTTTCATATGATTGCTAATGTAACACAGTTGATTTTTTTTTTAGTTTTACTTTTTTTGGGGGTTCTTTACCACTTTTTAGTTAGGTTTACGGTGTAAATTATTGAGGAAAAATTGCCTGAATAGCAAGTTGTGCCATTTGATACGGCAATGCTTGAGTCATTTATTGTTGTGAACGAACATGATTGATTAGGGAGGAGAAGAGAAATGCATCATCTTTGAGCTAATTATTGGCAATTTTCCTAATGTTTAATGACAAGAACATGACATTTCACCTGTCTGCTGGTTCGATGGAATTTTTTTTTATTTTTTGTTTCTTCACATCCTGTCATCTTTTTACCTTATAGTTGGCTGTTTTGGAAATGAGAAGAGGTCGTCTTTCAAAAATCATCCCCTAATATCCATATTTCTCACACGAGTAGCTGGACCAGTAATTTGCTTTGACATTGAAGAACAAACAAGCAGGTTATGGCTTTCTACAGTATTTTAACCCCAATCCCTGTTGCAGAAACACATATTGAACCAGCAAATAAATGATACTGACGAATTTTTACTTTTTCTTAATGATCTATGCATTTGTCTTCTAGTGTGTGAATATTAATTAATGTGCGCCGTCACAATGCATCATGCATTGTTGACATCTGTTTTGAGTTGGGAACTCCTGTTTCCTCTGTTTAATCCATCAGTTGATAGCCAGATCTGATAGGTAACTGCACATAGAGAAATACTGTTGGTTAATGATGATCTTATCTGGCATTGTTAATCCAATCAAAGAACCACATGGACTCAGCCCGCAGACACCCTTAATGTTGTAATGAAGAGGAACACTCTTTTTATCAACAGAGTAAAATCTCTCTCTCTCCAATGTTAGCCCCGTACCGTAGGGCAATGTTGTGTAAACCTGATACGGAATCTGTAATTAAGATTTCACTTTAGATGCTTGTTTGTTGTTCATAGGTTTCCTGACACAAAAATTTAGAACACACTGAGGAAACCCTCGTCTCTGTCATCCTTCTATAGTTACAACATATTTTCTCATCCACGCATTGTGAAGACAACAATACAAGATACAAAATTGAAAGAATCCCATCCCAGGGATCACCTAAATTTTCAAACTAGTGGGGCGCCAGTGCATATTTTTGTACAGCATATTGTACATCATAACTCTACTTACTGTACAGCGAGCATTGACCCGACACCCTCAACAATGAGAGCTCCAAAATTTGAAGCAGGCGCGGAGTTGCACAGTTTTACCAGCAAGCAATCAAAAAGTTACGCTCCCATATGCTATCTACCATTCTTGTTCCCGTCTCGCAAAGGATCTCTTCGTGCCAACGAGCGTGCAGTAAAGCCTACAGTCGTGGGCCTTATAGATCTCTGCCTCACCATGTTGCAAAATTCAGGGTCCTCCGATCGACCCTCGTATCTGATCCACTGTATCATTCCATGGTACATTGGGAAGAATCTCATCTGAACTGCTTTGTATGTAAAGTAAGGTAGCAGGGCAGAGAGTACCACATAGAATGTCACTAAGTAGAAGGAAGGCGTGGGGGCAAGGGCTTCAACGAAGACTTCATACGCGGTTTTTGAGAAAGTGGGAGGCATGGCCCCATATGCCACGAGGAAAACATACCAGAAAGCGATACTGCCCCAGATAAAAACATGCTGGATTAATGTGAAGTAAGTGATGGCAAGGGCCATCTGGCAGTTCACTACCCAGACAATGCAGGTGTACATTGTCCCCCCGAGGGTTTGATAGTCGACGATCTTTCCGTCCTCGTTGAATCCCTGAGGATGTAGAGCTCGTATGCAGAAGTAAAATATTATAAGGGCACTACAGACTCCATTGAACATCCAACCAATTATGCGACGCCAGGTGAAGAGGACATCCTGCACCCCTTCTTGGTACAGCAAAGGAAACTGCCACATGAAATCAAGCAAAAGATTAAGAACATAATAAATTTTCTGCTTGATTCAAAACGGTGCTAATTTTCCAGTGCTGATATCAAATGGCTATTATTCTTCCTCATAAGGCCACTATTCAGCTGGGCTGCGGACAGCCCAGTCATTGGATTCCACAATGGATTCTCGGATTCGTGTAATAAAGAGGATAAAGAATGCTGATTTGATCAAAATTAGGATGAACTCAATACCATATAAAGGCATACCTTCAGGCAAAATTTAGCAGATACGTCCTGGTCAAAGACCCCCAGAGCAATCACCGGTAACGACGTAAAGAAGACATTGTAAAGGGACAAAAACCAATCATTATACGCAGGTTGTCCGGAAAATGATGCATGAGCCTCATATAAGAAGACGGTGATACCAAAAGTGACATTCTTATAGAAAAAGTAGCAAATCTGCACCAAAAAGTATACAGAAAATAAATTATACACCACTTATTTATGCTTCTGTGTGATGCAAATTGTTTGCATATCAATTATATTCTATGATTTTCTTATTATCTAAGGATAGAGACTTAAAAATTGGACTGAGCCGAGAAGTCTGATAAAACCGATGCTGAGGTCATTACCATAGATGAGATCCTTCTGTAACACCAATGTCCATGCACCAAAAGTAAACGCTCCAAAAATCTGAACTGAGCAATTGCGATGTCACTTGACATGACAGCCTAGTAAATTTTCAAAAGATTGATATAAGATATGATGCAAACCATGTCACTTTATCAAGAACGCAGAGTAACGAACAATAAACCATTAGCTTTTCCACCTGCATTCCTTCAACACCACTGATTCCAACTCCAATATCTGCCTCTTGAAGCATTCCCACGTCATTAGCTCCATCACCAATTGCGAGAGTTGTCTTCTTGCTTCCTTCTTTAACAAGTCGAGTTACCTGTATGATTAAGAGAGATTTAAATTCCAGCATAAAAAGTCAGAAGCTTCAATTAACAAATTCAAAGCTTAAGAACAAAATTGGAAACAGAAGAGGCCAATCACCCCAAGAAATTATTTAACTTTGTTACTGCATCAATGGGTAAATTCCAATGCAGCAGAAATCTCTCTCCACACACCAATCAATAACTTCAAGTCACACTTGCAGAATCCGTTTTCACTATGGAGAATTCCCTTCAACTAATCAGGTTAAATAAATAATATAGAATTGTGGGGTTGAAGGGATATATCCAATTCCGCGTCTTATTGTTTTCAATAATCCATACTTGTAGAAATAAAATTTGGACACAAACTCACCAGTGCCTTTTGCTTGGGTGATGAGCGGCAGCATATGACAGAAGCACACCCAGTTGCAAGTTCGAGAAACAATTTTTTGACATCATCATCTAATGCGTATGCAAGAGATCTCCCATCAATGATCAAGGCAAAAGCCTCGGAGCTTGATTTGGCAACCTGATTTTTCCCTTCAGTAATCTGCTGGAGGACACTTTTCTTTGAAGCCTGGTAATAAAATGAAACTGCACAAAGTCAGTACTTCAAGTACACATTTATTAAGAGAAGTTAAATTAAAAACATATCCAGCTGATTCCAGCAATACCCACAAATAAAAATTTTTATGCCCTCTCCAGGAAATAAGATCAAAAGTCTTCTTTCCGGGGGTCAATAATTGAAGGCATATGGTTGCTCAGCACAAGGTGCTTCAAAATTATAATAACCTTCAGAGGGTCTAAATTTGATCTGTATTTTGCACTTTCTTGTTAAAATTAACAGGGGCTGCAATTACTTTACCTTGGCAATTGCACCCTTTTCTCCCATTTTCTCCAAGCCAGTAATCTCTGGGGTATCCAAGGTAATAGTTATTCGGTTCATTCCTTGTCTGAGCAAGCTACAGGCATAGCTGCAGAGATGATTTACAGAGTTGAAAATCACTGCGTATTTAATATTTTGTCAGATATACCGTACAATAAATTGAGCTAATAATATACCCAATATTAATGGCAGTTTCCATCTTATCCCCAGTCAAAACCCATATCTTTATTCCTGCTTGCGCAAGCTTGTCAATGCATTCAGAAACCTGTCATAAATAGCAGCAAAAGCAAATTCAAACCTCGCAAAATTTAGAGATTGAGCACGACTGCTCTGCATGATTTTCTTTTAACTCACTCCTTGTTGAAGCCTGTCCTCAACAGCTGTTGAACCAAGAAGTATCAAATCTTTTTCTATTTCTTTGGTCACGTGATCGATCAGTTCCTCACGATCAGCACTAACAGAGTTTTTGGCCTTCAAAAATTTTTCATCAAACATCTTATAGTCTTCTTCACTAAGTTCCCGATAAGCAATTATTAAGGTCCTCAAGCCTGCATCTGCATACTCATTCACATGTTCTCTAGTTTCCTGTTCGTAGTCCCTTCCATTTTTAGCAAGCCTCTCAAACATTACACTGCAATCATGCCAAAATCAGAGAGGACACACGTAAGCACATTAGCAAACTCAACCGCTTATAAAAGGACAGAAATCAGAGAAAAATATAAGAACGAAACTCCCTAGAAGTGTAGCTTCAATAAGTTATAAATGCAACCAACCTGTCAGCTCCTTTGCAGAGCAATAGCACCTTCCCCTCCTCATTTCTTACTATTACAGACATTCGCCTTCTTGAGCTGTTAAACTCTAGAACGTTTAACAGCTTGTATGACCTGCATCAGAATACGTTTTTTTAGAATACAAGGAAGTTGCTCAAGCAAATACAACGAAATAATATATATTGAGTATCCACACTAAGAACACCATCTAATTCATTTTTTTTATCAGTTATTGCATGGAAATGGTAAGTAAAAGATAGAAACAATAGCTGAAGAGAATATTCCTCTCTGTGACTGATTATCAAGATGTTGGGTGCAGGTGCGTTAGTGGAAGGGAGCACTCTGCACATATGCAATCGGTGTATAGAGAAACTGTTCAATTAAAAAGGAAAACAAGAAAATCAAGGTAAAGAAATCAAAGAGACTGACCTTTCAACTCTTGTTCCAGATACAGGGTCCACCTCCTTCACATGAACAGTTGTTTGTGTTCTTTTGAAGAATTCAAAGCCAAGCTCTCTAGCTGCAATAACGAAAGCAGCCTCATCTGGTGATTCAGCTTCATATGTGACATTCCCCGTGTTTTCATCAATTTCAGGTATTGCTGTGTGACACAGTGCCAGTAAACGAAAAAATTTCTGGATATCATTTGAATGGGGTTCATTTACCCAGTTCCCATTCATAATTCTTTCATCATCAAAATTGAATCCCTTCACAGATGACATCTTAGGGGCATCAGTTTGATTCTCAATATCGTAAATTTCATTTGAGGTTAACGGAGGCCCTTTTCTTTTAGCCATAGCCTTTTCAACTTCTGTGACACCGCGTCCGTAAGCTGTACCAGCCACAGAGCATTTGACAAACTCCATGGAATTACAAGTCAATGTTCCTGTCTTGTCTGAAAGTATCGTGTCAACTTGGCCTAGTTCCTCATTCAGATTTGAGGTGCGGGCATAAGCTGGTTTGTCAGCTTCCTCATAGTACATATGAACATCTTGATTTATAAAAATGCTCTGAAGGACTTTAACAATTTCTATTGATACATACAGAGAAATTGGAATCAAGTAGCTGTACAGCAACAAGGCAGTCAAGAAGTGATATATAGCAGCAACTGGCGCTCTCTTCGGGTCGAAGAAAATCGTGGTGTTGTCTGGTCTGAGATACCACCTTTCATGTTCGCCTTCTAACTTATCTTTAGTCACAATACCAAAGTAAACTGACCCAACAAAAGCAATTAAGAACAGAAGACCAAATAAAAAGTAGACAATCTTATCCATTTTCCTCTCAATCTTGCTTCTCTTGGAAGGAGGATCAGTTGAGTTCTGAATAACCTTTGTATCATGGCCTGTGAAGATAACAGCACCATATACGTTGTCTGTGTTCCGCAGTTTAGAGTCTCTTAGCAGCAGTTGTTGCGGAGAAAGAGGATATTGTTGCCCTTCAAATTCCATGCTTCCAACAAAACTGTACAAATTGGTATTAGGATCTTCGCATCTTACAATGGCCCTAAAATCTTTGAGGCCATCCTCCTCATTTAACGTCGAGGTCACTTCTAACGCTTGTTTCAGTTTCAAATTTGTCTCTCCATCAAGATTCATGGTCTCAACATAGCAGATAGCATCTTCATTACTTGATGAAAGCAAAACTAGATCTGCAGGAAAGAATTCATCCTTCTCCACCTTAACTATATCGCCCACTTTCAGATTTTTCCATTCAGTTTGCTTAAACTCTCCATCACCTTGGGGAACCTTGACCTTTCTGTTGTTGACCTCAATATCCTAAAAGTTACAAATGTGCATTATATTCAATGAGAGAATAGCAAATGCCAAAAAGGTAACACCAACGTGTAGCAGCTCAACACAACAAATTTATGTGCGGAAACAAGAATATGTGATAAATATATTCATCTCAGAGTAGGCAACAGTACAGTACTCGGGGAAACTTTTACTGCTTGTAACGCAAGTCAAAGACAAAATTTTGCAACTTTCAGAAGATTGCACAAATCAGAGAGCTTAAAACTATCAAAATCAAATCAAATTCAAGCCCTGGCGAAGCAAAACTTGTATTTCTGCGTTGCCACAATGCCTAAAACCAAGTCAGATTTGTTTCTTCCTCTTGAATCTCCCAGTAACTCAAAAATTTCAAAAGGAGAAACATTCCTACGACATCAATCACTTTAGTTAATTTTCCAGAAAAATCAGAGCACCCTAAATTCAGTAGAAAATTTTCATTTCCGTCCAAAAGTATAAAATTAAATACCAAAAAGAACACCTACACTTTCAAAGAATCCAAGCTTGGAAGGAAGCACTTAAAACACCCATTTACGCTTTAATAAATCAAAAAAGGACTGACACAGATCTCCTCCTGCAAGATTAAAGGTCAAGAGTACACACACCTGTTGTTTTCGCCGCCAGTCCTCAATACCTTCTTTTATCATAGTAGCTCCAATAACTATAATCAGGGGAACGATGGCACTCACTGCAGTATAAGGTGCAAGGGGAGTAAAAGACAGAATACCAGTGACTAGGAAGTAGAAATTTGCGACTCTCCTAAACTGCTCAAAAAGAGACTTTGGCAAGAAGGTTGCAGCTGTGTATTTAGTGGTCCTAACATAATTGGTTGCATAGTTTCTAAGACCGGCCTCGAAACTATCTGGTTCATTGCAGTGAACCACTCTCGAAAAACCTGGCCCCCCAATCTGTGAATGGCCATCTTTCGATGATCCCTTCCCATTCCCACACTTGAATGAGTAGAACTTGCTGAAATTTAACCTTTTCCTTTTGCCAGTTCTCATTCTAATTCAAACTCTTGAAGCTCTTCAATCACCAAAATCCCAGGAGAGAGAAGAGGGAAAAATTCTTGGCTTTGTTTTAAAATTTGTCGTAAAATGCACTCTGCTAATGCAGGGGAAGTTACTTCTATCAAATACCCAGAACCCAATAAATTAATTAGAAATCTGGCCTTTCTCGTATCTACACAGTAATAAACAAATATTTCTCCAGACAAGACAACCCCGAGAATCTGTCCTCATCCCCAACAACACAAAAATCCAGTTCTCAAAAGGATTATATAAAAAAAATTAAAAGTTTCAGAAAAGGGAACAGAAGAAGAATTTCACCAAATAAGCTTGTGGAAAGCCAAAAAACAGAGGCTCAACGGAGTGAAATGTAATGATATATGAAAAAGAATGCCTCACAAGAGTTGAAAAAAAAAATCATAAGACAAGCACAACCCACAGATTCCAGCTGGGGCAGCCACCTTTAAGTCTCCAAAAGCTTCAAACTTTGTGATGCTCAATGAGCCAGCATATGATCTGAGGGTTCTTAGTTCAGCTAAAACAAACGAAGAGTCAAATACAAATCCTGGATGAACCTCGAGTTATATGAACAGACTCGCTAAAGGAAGATTCGGGTTTTGGAGGAAGAAAAGGGTGCGCGTGTGAGAATGATTCGGGAATTTGATATTTTCTCGTGTCACAAATTCTTTGAACATTGACTTGGATCTCTTCCTCTCTACTGGCCGGCTCTCAGTTTGACTAAACAACCGTTGGATTTGGAATTTTTTGGACACGCGCAAAGTTCGGAAAGGAACTCACAACAGTGTTCACAATAAATTACGCACTACGCAGGAAAAACTACAACACCCAAATAGTATTTCAATGACTACAAATTAAGGAACGAGAAAATGTAAAGAAGACTGTAGAGTTAGGCTGAGAATTCCCGCGGCAAAAATGTTCTATTTTTTTTAACTCCAAAATTGCTTCCTTTTTTTCTTTTCTCTCTCTGTGTGTGTGAATTTCTTCCCTATTTATGGGTCGTGTCTTCCCTTTTCTGCCAGAAGCACATTCCAAGAAGAAAAGAGCCCAGAAAAAAGTGTATTACGAACAATTAAGCACCAACACATGTATTTGGTATTTCTTCATTAAACTATTCTGCATTATTACCTTAATTAAAGGTGATGAATTAAATGGAGAGTTACGAAAATTTTTCCTATTTTTTGGTCGAGAAAAGAGAGAAAAACTCAGTCCACGATGGATTTACCCACGGCGCGGATTAATACAACGTAAGAGATGACATAAGCCGTAACTGCATTCATAAAAGACATTATTTAGTTCCCAAACTGCGCGATTAATGTAGTAATCTTTTTTCTAGAAGCAGCGCCCTTCGCCTAAATGCTTATTGACTGTGTTCATACACTGGTGTCCAACAGACGTACCTACAGTTTTAAGTGCAGTGATTGCCGTTTGTTAATTTTTAATTTTACTTAAATCGATGTTTTTGAAAAATTTTGTTGTGATTAAAATTAACATGGAGACACTCAAAAAAGAGACGTAGGGTTGTTCTTTGGAATGATTTGAAATTTATGGCTCTTAATTTGAATTACTCATTATACATTAAGATTGATTTTTGTGCTATGTGATTAATGTATACAAATAAAGATGAAATTATGGTAGATAAAAAAATTAGCACAAAATTTAAGAATAATACAAAAGTAAGAGAGTAAGAAAGAAATAAAAATTATTATTTTATTAGGTAAGATATTTGTAAATGTAAATTTTGATAGAAAGAAAACTATCATAAATTTGTATCTAATTAGACATATGGGCAGGTGTGTTGGGTTTTGAAAAAATAGTATATGAAACTTAGTTTAGTTAAAAAATAAAATAATTCTAATAAAAAATTGTAAAGACATAAATATACGAATTTCTCATTTTTTGGGGCTGACATTGACCTTAGCATCCCCCTTTTCTATTTTTTGGAGATAGAGATGGACGAGTGTTAATGAAAATATTTGCAATTAAATAGATATTTTATTTATAAAAAAATGTACCTCGTATGACAATATATATATGTGTGTGTATATATATTTATATATATTAATTACATCACACACTCTATGCATGTCCATTTTAATGCATAAATATATTGAATACATTGTATACACACACACACACACACATATATTTATTGCATAATTTATTATTTAGAAAAAATTATTTATTCTATATGTGTACATATTTTTTTATCAATAATGACAAAGTTTAAATTAATCATATTATAAAATTTTTAACAATATAAGTGAATTATTAAAATTAAAAATTATGATAATAAAAATTAAATATAGTATATTTTAAAATTTTTTAGAAAAAATAAGTTATCAAAAAAATTATATTGGACAATTTCTATAAAATGAAGGAGAAAAAATGAAGAAACTATGAAATAATAAGTAAAAAAAACAAAAGAAAAAATATAAAAATTGAAAAGAAAAATAAGTTTAAAATGATATTTTAGTAAATTAATTTTATGAACCAAGTATATATTGTTTATTTAGATATAATAAAGAAAAAAGTTAATTCTCAACGTGTTTTTGAATTCTTCACTCGCGAAGTCTTGGTTCAAACGTTTTTATTAAATTCCAAGTTCTGATTAAAAAAAAAAAAAGTAATCTTAGATTCTTAACATGGGACATAAGGTTATTAAACAAACTGGGTGCAATTATTGTAAGCCTAATCTGAAAGATGTTAATATCAAAGTAACTTCATGAAATTGCACCAAATTAATCAAGGTTTTTATTTATTTATTTTTTATGACATGGACTGTGTAACTACAACAATGAAGACACCACGATAAAAGTTGACTTTGTAGGTTACAAAAAAATGACATCTTCTGTGTTTATTATTTAATTCAATTGTAATTAGGTTTATCTGTAGACAATAAAAAGGAAAAAGAAAAAAACATGTGGTAGAGTAAAACTTAAAATCACTTCTAGAAAGAATTGGACATGGTTATGTTTGGACGTAAATTATGAATAAATTTTCTTTTATTAAAATATACACTTTCAAATATATTTGAACAAAATAATTATTTTTATCAGGTTTTTTACTCTTACAATTATACTATTTGAGTTTCCACACCAATTTCCATTCCAATTATATTTTTGCAACCAAACTAAGCCTATGAATTTTCATCATGGCCATGGTGGCTGTTTAAATCCTACAAGTACTTTTCGTTTGGTCAACAAATATTTATTGTCTCAATCAAAAACAAACCATAATTAATTAAAAAGCACAATTTTAAAATCTCTTTTTTTGAGGAATTTTTAAGGTCGCCTAAAACTCGTAATTACTTCCTGTTTTTCAAAATTTCAATTTTATTTAGTTTATAAATTCAAGTTACAATGTCGAGTCTTGATTTCCATTGTTAAACAAATAAGGTTTTTTAATTACACAAAGTAAAATTACATAATTTTCTTTATTTTAAATATTTTATTTTTATCATTTTCTCCCTTTTTTAGTTTACTATTTTTATCTGCATTTTCTTTCTACTTTTTCTTGTCAAATTCTTTTAATATTTGATAATTTCCTTATTTCGAATATTTTTATACTCTTAATCTAAACTATATTATTATGTGAATAAAGTTTTTTATTACACAACTATCCATTTTTTATTTATTTATTTTTTCTATCCTTTCATTTCTCCCTTTTCTTCTAATTTATTATTTTTATTTATTTTTCTCTTAGATATTATATCTCTTGGAATTATTATGATATTTCTCTTAATTTTGAAATATTTTTATGCTTTTAATCTTTTTTATGTTGTTTGAAAAAATAAAAAAAATAGTTGGACAATATGTAATTACCCAAATACTTTTAATTATTTTTATACTATCTTTCCACTCTTCTCTCTCAAATTCATTTATTTCATCTACCGAAAAATCTCAGTTTGTTATAACAATCTCTTTTCTAAATTTTCTTCCTTTCTTTTATTATATTAAAGTTAAAAATATGATTTTGGTTATACTATATTAAATTACTACAATGTGCTTATTTAAATATTTTTATTCGTTCTTATTAATATAATCCTATATTGTTTATCTTATATATTTTAATATCATTCAATTCTTTCTTTTTATCTTTTTTATATTATAATGTTTCCATAAAACTTTATAATTTATTAAAAAATTTGCACTTGCATCACAATTACTAGTATACTACTATGGAAACTAAAGTTCACAACTATCCCTATTTTAAGTTTTTGTATTTTTCCTAGCCTTTTCTTTCATTATTTTCTTGTATTTATGTTTTCTCTTAAATTTTCACTTTTTCTATATTATTTTGATCTTTTCGTATTTTCTTATTTAAATATTGTTTACACTTTTAATCTATGTTTATAATATATATTAAGCAAATAAGGAAATTTGATTGCATGTTTGTAATTACTTTAATACTCTTAATTCTTTTCATACCACGTTTTAACTCTTCTCTATCAATTTTCATCTATTTCATTCACTTACTCATTTTAATTTCTTCTATTTTCTTTTTTAATATCTTTATTTTTAAATATATTAAGTGTGAGACATTACATTGGTTACATAATTGTTAAATTATTATAAGGTCATTATTCAAATATTTTTTTTATTTTACTGTCTATCTTCATTCTCTTGTAATATAATTTTATAATTTTTGTACTTTTTCATATCTCTGAATTCACTGCTTTTAATTTTATTTTGAAAATTTTCACAAACTACTATAATTGTAAAATAATTTACACTTATATCAAGTAAACCATTATTACTACTAGAAACAAATTTTTTGTTTCTAAATATAAAATTATACATTTTCTTTTTCAAACTCTTATTTTTTTTCTATGCTTTTGTTTCTCTATTTTCTTTTAACTTTTCATTTTATTTGCATTATCTCTTAAGTTTTCCCTTTTCAAATTATTTTCATTTTTCTTTATTTTTTATCTTAAAATTCCATAATTTTAATTTCAAATAATTATTCAAAATAAAATAACTTTTAACTCATAAATAAATTTATACAAACATAATGTGTGCGCGCGCATTCATGTTTCTTATTTTCTACGTTATATTTATCAAAGGGTTATAGCTACGGTTATAAGGCAATTAATTAGCATCACCCAAACTTGTGACAAAACATGTAACTTTAGGCCAACTTAATTATATAAAATATATTTGACATAGAATTTGGTGGTAAAGTTAATTATGAATAAATAAATAATCCACACAAGGATTTGGTAACATGGCAGGACCCCATTTTGATCCTAACAAGGCACTTTAAGCTGGCTGTTGGAACCCAGAGGACGCCAGCCCTACCGACACAGCTTCAACAAAATTGTTTTCTACTTATCTGTACTATATTGCTTATATTATTAAAAAAAAGAAGATTGTTTACAGCATTATATAAAATTATACAACTATCCTTATTCTAAATTAATTTATTTTTCTATTCTTTTAATATTTATTTATTTTTATTTTAAGTATATTTTATACTCTTAATTTTGGATAATCCTATTTCTAGTAAAAATACAAGAACTTATAATCTTCTCTTTTTTCCTAATTGGCTTATTTTGTTATGAAATGTGAAATTACAAAAATATTCTTATTTAAAATTATTTCACTTTTATATACTTTTCTTTTTTACCTTTTTAGCTTGTTATTTTTGTTTGTATTCTCTTTAAAATATTTTCTTTTTCAATTTTTTAATATTTTATATTTTTGCTTTTTAATAATCTTTTTATTTATAATTTATAAATAAATTTACAAGCACATAAAAAGTGCTGACTTTTAATAATAGATATAATCACGTTTGCAAGTAGATTGTAGGTCACCAGCCTCATTAAATATTGTATGCTTTATATGGTTAAATAATTGCGTTTTATTTTTCCTCCAAGATATTTTACAAAATTAATGTTCTTGAAATTTGAATTTTGCAGTGGCATGTTCCAAATAATACAGTCCGAGGGACAAATTATGCCATACCTCATCAATAATCTCTCTGTGAAGACCAAACTCCTGTCCTGTACCAAGAAGAATATATGTTTACACACACAAATAAAATAAGTTATAAATTTGAGATTTACGATAAACCATGATTAATATTAATATTTATGACAATAGAGAATGACTTTTAGTACTAAAATTTGTAACGAAGGCATTCAAACTCATAATTTCATTTTCTAATTGAAAACGTAGTTGGCATTGACGGGACGGAAGCATGACAATCATGAAAAGAGAGCTATTGTGTGAATAAAATTCAAACATACAAGAAACAATTTATTTAAATGTGGAGACACAATCCACCCTAAAAAAATAATTGAATATTCTCAAAATCTAATAATATATAAAAAGAATTTGACGACAATGATTATAGAGGATTGTATCCATAGACTAAGATAACAAAGGGAGTTGAATCAAGTAGATGCGTTTAAAATAATTATAGATGCAAATTTACAACCAAACCATTGCCTTTGTCTTTGTCTTTGTGATGTACCCGAGACATATGTTTTCCAGCTTGGATTGATGGAACAATAGATGGGTAGAAAACAACTTGTATATGTGATGACTTTATGACCAACCAGTCGAAATCATGATTTGCCCATTTACATACATCAAATTAAATATGAGTTGATTTTGGACTTTATGTTTGAAACCCCAATTGCAAACATTCATTATTAAGTATATTATTTAACTAAATTTTCAGTTATATTTAAATTTAAATATCCTTTCTCTTAATTATATGTAACTAATTAATTATTAATGATTCAAATCAATACATATACATATATATATATATATACATTTATTCATATTTATATATATATCTCAAAAATTAATAATTATACTTCTATACCATTAAATATATTACTCGTTCTAACGCAACAAACACTACACGTCATCTTCCACCTACTAAACTCCTTTGCCAAGCATACTGCGTATTGATGGGTTCTGCTCAGATCCTCCACCTTAGTAATACGTGCAGAGAGAGACAAGGGTTTCTTACATAAATGACATATGAAAATAGCTTCAAGGCCTTGGAGAAATTCAGATTTTGTGATGTATTCTTCTCAAATATTAATTAAAAATTTTAAAATGTGTTTAGGGAAATATAAGTGGGCTTAACCAAAACACTTCCTAGGACATTAAGTATCTGTTGTTTCTCGATACTTCCTTCCAACTGCTACAAAGTAGGGTTCTTTTCTTTTCTCTTTTTTTAACTGCCACAAAGTAGGTTAGGCATTATTCATTTAATCGCAGATGGGTAACCAACTCTTGAC
The DNA here is from genome assembly GCA_019155195.1 of Avicennia marina. NCBI lineage: Eukaryota > Viridiplantae > Streptophyta > Magnoliopsida > Lamiales > Acanthaceae > Avicennia > Avicennia marina. The sequence goes on from CM032766.1 coordinate 1,828,828, forward strand.
TTCCCTTCACTTAAGGTCTCTCCTTCCTTTATTTGTCTAACGTGGACCCTTCCATCTATTTGTTTTACACTGGCAACCTTTGTTACGTTGCATTCTGGAGACAAGCGGCTTTGCTCGTCTGAATTTTCATTTTCAAGATTTTTTTTTTGGAAAGTACACGGAAATATTAGAGAAAAGGAAAAAAATTCAAAAATTCAAAATTTTATAAATTATTTGATAGAATGATTTTTATGAAAAAAGAAAAATAATTAAAAATAAGATAAATTTTTTAAAATTTTTGATTATTTAAGAGAATAATTTAATGATAGACGAGAAAAATAAAAATAATGAAAGTTATTGGAGAATAAGGAATGACAAAATACTCTTACTTTCATTTTTTTTTTATCATTTTCATTAAGAGAATTTTTTTTCTATAACAGTATGGTCACGGAAGAATATGTATTTCACTCTACCTTAAATGATTTTATCTATTTTCAATAGATTGAGTAAATTATTTTTATATTATTAAATATCATATTGGTTTTTGAATTTATGAGACATACATAAATGAGTATTATATATAATTAAATTAAATATTAAAAATATTCCAAGTAAAAATAAATACTTATAAATTTCATTAATACACATAAAATTAAAACTAGCAATGCTTGGACGCTCAATCTGTGTACCTAAAAGTTAGTATAAATTATTATCACATTTAAACTTCATTTTTGTCACATATAATTTTCAAATTATGTTGTGCGAGTGTTTTATTTTATAGTCTATATTCTAACAAACAGCACACACTTCTGTATGCATAAATATCAAATTTATATTAATTTTATTCTTGTAATCAAATATAAAATTATGCTAATAAAGAGAGAAGAAATAAATGATATAAATAAATAAAATTAGAGAATGGGTTCTAATAATTTTAATAATAAAAATAAATACGTACAAAAGTTAAAACTACCTTGGGACAATTTTCAAAAGAAGATCAAGATGTTTATACGACGAATAACATATAAAATAAAAGGAAAGTAAATAAATAAAGAAAGAGGAGATATTTTTGTAATTTAATATTTGACAAAAAAGTTAATTACTCTAATGTCTTACACTTAATGATATAGTGCATAATCTGATATATAACATATAAAACATTTATCATAATATAAACATTTTCAAGTATTTTATTACTAAAAGATTTTATTTTGTTATTTGTGTAAATGCGTTTGATATAATTGTATCACTTATTTGTTTAGCTTTTCATATAATGAATATCAATATAAAATTAAAAATAAAAAGTAAGAGTTAAATATCATTTTAACATTTAGTAATATCAATTTTACATGCCCATCAGCTATATTATCTGTATATAAATACACAAATTTTTCCGATGATTTGACAATTACTGTATAATATTGTTATATTAATATTGGGTATCTAAATACATATAAAAAATATATAAAAATATAAAAATTTATTAAATATTTGAAATGATACTTTTCTGATTAAAAATATTTATTGTTTACCTATACCATTTATTCTTAATTACGACTCATAGATATAAAATGAAATCAAAAAAACAATAACTTCATCTTAGAATGTCTTAAAATAGATTATTCATTTCTTACTGTTATTTTATATTTAAATTCACGATATTCTGTCTTATTGTATACATATATATCAATCAATCGTGACATAAAATAAAAATGATTATCTCACTTGATAAGGGTGATGATCATATATCCAACCCCTGCAAATACTCTTGTGCATGCAAACTCACTACGTAATTTCCTTTAATTCCTCCACTCAAGCAGAGGGTCACACATCAACTAAAAACAAATAAAATGAAACATGCAAAATCCTCAAATGAATCTTCCTTCAGTATTAAGACACTAGTGGCTTTTCTTAAAATTATTTAGATAATTTTGTTCGTCATTAATAGCGAGGATAAGAATATCCAGAATTGAAAGTGCCAAAAACCCACAAAGAGAAAAGGACAAGACGACTGCGATAGAGATGCTTTTGTATTTCTTCAATTTCCGGACCCCAACTTTAGCATATTCATAAGCTGTGGAGGCCCACTTGGATAATGGATTATGCATTATTATGCCATTAAGCTAAACTTTTTCTAGGATACATATAGACTTTTACTAAATGATTTTGGTTCATTATATACTTACGTGATTGGCATCTGAATGGACAAGCGCAGAAAATATATTTAAATAATTGGAATTAAGGAATAATTTTCCACGTATTAAACGAATTAGTGCAGCCTACAGCCTCTAATCTGTTTTAGGATTCAATATCATTCTACCACCTGTTTTAGGGTTCGTGTCCAATCCTAACAAAGAATAACTCTCACACACACTTTTTCAAATGAAAAATAATGGTAAATGTTTCTCAAACTAGTGAGGGTGTGTGTGTGTATTAACGTCACTGCATGCAAAAATTAAATAAAATATTTTTTTAATATAATAAATATTTATAAATAATTTAATGATGCATGGTATATAATTATCGAACTTATTTTACTTAATTTTGAGTATAAATAAAAAAAAAATGATGTAATGATACTTTATATTTAAATGCAAATACAAAATTATAGTTAAGGTAAATTTTAATATATATATATATATATATATATATAGTGTATGTGTGTGCACGCATGTGAGAGAGAAAAACCTTGCAAAAAAGGAAGTTAGTAAGACATATTTGATTTTTTGAAAATAAATGTAAAAAAATTAATAGTTATTTGATGAAAATAACTCATATTTTTTAAATTTACTTCTATGTTTACTAATCGATGTATAAATATATCCAAAAATGCTTAAAATGAGATAATTAACTATATGTTTAAGAACTCAATAAGTGACCAGAAGATAGTTATTATCATATGTTTAGATTTATAATATAGTGTGCGTGCGTGCGTGCGTGTGTGTATACATGGGATGGGACAATATGAAATTTGCAGCTCAAAATTTATAATTTTGACTAAAGTACCAAGCAAGTGAAAATAATTAATGTGATTACTCACAAATTTTAGGGCGAATGACATGGTTTGAGGTTGCCGTGGCGCGCATGGCACAACTCCCCAATATTTAGAAACCAAAAATATCCATTTAATATGCATATAAAATGAAAAAAATCGAGTAATCATCTGCAATTTGTAATACAGATATCTTGCCCGACTCACGTGGCATTTAAGCGAGTACAAAATTCATTTAAGAATCCACAAAAAAATTTTATATCTAACAATTCTCAATAGAATTTGAGTGCAATAAATAAGCTAATATTTGACCCACCACCGTCTTTCATAGAAGACACTCAATTATTTTCTTTTTTAAAATTAGAAATTGACAAAAACGACCTGCAGTGAAATCCCTCCATATATTTTATAGAAGAAACTCGATTATTTTATCATTCAAGTTAGAAATTGACAAATATGGCCTTCAGTGAAATTCTTGATATATTTTAAAACTTGTTAAGTGTATGTACGAGTTTTATCTCAAGTTTCTTATTCTCAATTTTCAATATATTTTTTTCTACCTCTCTAACTCACCATTCAACGGATAGGAAAGAGACTTGGGATTTAAAAGTTCACCAGTGATCGACACGCGCCCACCCCTCCAATATTCAAACATTAATCACATAGCAGAATTGTATGACCGATTCTTGTGTCCCATGGGCACAATAAACACGTCCACGCCAATTGGTTTATTCGGACAGCGAGGTGCCACAAAATAAATTAGTGTCCATGAGTCAGATTTAAAATGTAGTTGGGGAGTGCATTTTTTTATTTTCCAAATGTGCCACAAGCAGCGGGTAAACAGGTATCAAATGTCTCCAGGGCTCAATGTCGAAAAGGTCCGGACAGCTATTTCTGGGCTTGTCTTGCAATTCTTTCTAAGTATATGGCTACAAATGATTAATTGTTTTGGGCTTCATTCTTGGGCCATCATTTTTCTTTCGATTTCTTGATTTTTGCATTCATCTTATGTTGGGTCCTGGAATTACGATATCCATTTGTTAGCCTAATTCTATTTTAGTTCAATCAAGGATTTTCTTTTTCTTCACAAAATTTCTGTTTCAAATTTAGAGAGAGAGAGAAAAACAAAAGAAATAAGGAGGAGAATTCTTCTAGACATGGCCGCGATTTCAAAATCAACGGTTTCAGTTCAATAAAGGTAGAACCATAATCAACCTTACACAACAGTTTTGATTATGATTCTACAATCAGTTGTTTTGTATTTGATTCTAGTTGTTTACGGTTCGGTTTTGTTTCTATACAATTATATTTAATTAATTGTTCTTAAGAATCTTAATATGAAAGTAAAATAACAATATATTTAAAATTTTTACTAAACTGTGAAATATAAAAAAGATCAAAGATAACAAAAAATATGCATATATTTCCAATTAGAAGGTTGGAATATAGTGTTAGTTATTTATTCATCTTCATGACATTGCTTGGCTATACAGTTTCTTTTATTTTATTAGTTTTTTTAACGGTTAGAATCACAGTGGTATGGATTTTGATTTTTTTGTTGTAACTTCAGAACGTAACTTATTTCCTATGGTTTTTCTACAATTTTGGTTTCAATTCTAATTTTAGTTCCAAGACGATTCCATTTCAACGCAGTCAATTCGAGTTTCAATTATAAATGGACCATGGAGATGAAGGAGAAATATGGAAAATGAGCGGTCCACGTCATGATTTCTGTGTGCATTGTTACTGCACAAGAACGGCAGAGAACAAGATACTTCTCATTGTTATATGTCTCAATGGTAACGCTCTTTCCCTGAATTCTTCACTTTCTTTGAATTTGGTGCTATGCTCAACGACTGTGCTAATTCAGTGTATGAATTGTCAGTGTATGAAGTGCCCATAAGCCCAAGTTGTTGCTATAATTTATGCGGGTTGAGACGATCTTCGTTAATTCAATGGTCGCCTTGTAGAAAACTTAGTTAGGGTGGTTTTGGGGTCGACGTTGTTATGCCCGATTGCCAGTTTGTGATGTTGGCGGAAGTTGTTAATTGTGATACAGTAGAAAGCTTTAAGGAAAGAAGTGATGGTGGGAGAAAAGGGGGACTGAGAAATGCAGGGTATTTGGGGAAATGAGTGAAGGGTATAATCTTAGGGGTGTCAATGAGGCACAGGTTGTGCTTAGTTTGTTGACTGAAGAAGTGAAGATATTAGCCAATTTGTGGAAGTGCGAGACTCCCGAAGTGATGATGTCATAAATTCTTATGGCTTTCAAAAAATATCTAGCGGCAAGGGTGAGAGATGTCTGCCAGACGTGCAAGTTTCAAGTCAGGAAACAGTTGGAGGACATCAAAGTCAAACAGCAGTTGGACTTAGTATAGGGAGGATAGATATCAGAGGAATTCTCATAAGGTTGCTAAAGTAACAGAAATTCAAGATATTGATAGTGGAAGCCTAGAAGGACTTCCATCATTTCTCAACAAAGGCTTGGAGCCAGTGTCAAGGAGGAAGACGACATACCCAATATTCATAGTTCAATCAATGATCCTGCAGAGCAAAAATGATGATATGATCAAGTAAGTGGGCTGGTTGAATGAAGGGGAGAATCCCAACAATTGACCAAAAAAGAAGGCAACTCAATTTTAAAGAGAATGTCAGATAAAATTATTAAACAAGGACAGAACATGAACTTGGCTTGTGGCTCATCTGTAGAATCTAAAGAGCAGCACTCACAGACGCAAGCCCAAATTATATGGAGGGATGATTCCACAAAGGGATCAGATGAATCAACCAAAATATCACTTGTTCATTCTCAAGATTCTGGTGCAGCTGACTATCTCAGAGACACTAGAGGGAACTCCTCATTAACAGAAACAGGTGCATTGTCTCTAAGGTGAAACGATGGGATTGCTATTAATGAGGTCATTTATGGAAGCTTACAATTTGGTTCTACTGAATTACATAATCATAACCTAGAGAGGTCTCTGGCTTTGCATTATGAAACATGCGGTGGAGCTAACAGGGATAATTCTTGTGGACAGCCTTCAAAGTTCATCTCTCATTGAGTTGCAATTGGATCTGCTGCTCGATTAGATAAATCCTCAGCACAACATGTTGGTGTGTTAGTTGACCAGGTAAGAAGTGAGATTTTGAGTTCTGAAATCCCAAGGGACAAGATAAACAATGAAATTAAGTTTGTGCAACTAGAGTTTTTGTTTTCATCTGCAAGACACTATGCTTTATGCAACACTTGAACCATGACCCATGTGTGCCAGAGCAATATTTCAAGCTAGCATACACACTGTTTTTTGAGGAGGGAAGCTCCTATTAACTTCTGGGAGCCAATGGCAGTTGGATTAGGTAAGCAGTAAGAAGATCATTGTTGGTGATTATATTTGGAGAAATCCTGTTTGTATTTTGTAGCATGCTCTGCTTGTGCTATGTTTAGTTACGGCATTTTCTAATGCTGAGTCTGGATTTTGATTTTCTTGTAGCTTACTTTTTGCTGCTCTTATGGCTTTGATGTGTGAATGCTGCTCATTGTTGGGGGGCATGTCTCTCTGAGATTTGCCGAATTGATGTAATATAATAGTCATTACAGAATGAAGTTTTCCAACAGAATGTTGTTTGAATAATTGGTTCTCTCTTTGTGAAGGGAAATGATTACAAAAGGACTTCAGCAATTGTACTTTTGCCTCTCTTTGTCTTACAACCTTGATCAACATTTGCAGGTTTTTCCCATTGCAGATGGAGGAAATGCCTTGGAACTAACAGATGAGCCAACTGCCCCAGTTCATCCTTTCCACCCTAGTATTATTATTGGGCGAGGAGTACTGGCATCAGAATGTGCAGGTGCAATGCTACGATTATTCAAGCTAAGGAGAAAAAAATGAGGACAAGAAACCTGACCCTTCCCCATCACCACCTTCACACCTTCTTATTTCACGGTGCCCTTCAACCTCTTTTGTTTGTAGTTAATGACATAATGCATTTCCGTCACATCAAGCTGTAGATTTATGCTTTTAATCAAGAAACTCCACATTTTGAAAGAGCAGATTTCTCCAGCACAAGTTCTTATCCCGCTTTATGTGATTGTAGTTTGTCGCGCATTTTGTTTTCATTGATTTTGATGTTTTCCTTGAGTTTTTAATGTGACTACCATTTTCATATTCCTTAAATGTTGATGGTGATGAGCACATACTATTATAATTGTTGATTGACAAAATTATATAGGCAAATGAGGCTATGTTTGTTTCTTAATTTTTGTTTATGTTTTTAGATGTTTTTGTCTTGATAATTACATAAAAATAAAAGAAAAAAAAGAGACAAAATTTGAAAAGAATAATAATTGTATGTGTGTTTTTAGGCTTTAAAATTTGAAAACAAACATAGTCTTTGATACTCTTTATGAGGATCACTATCATGTATTTGCATAGGTAATATTTCATTGAATTATTGTGGTTTTGATTTGGGGTATCATTTTCTCATTTTCATTGCCGAAAATTCTCAGCCCTGCTGCTAGCGTAGGTTTCTGTTCCCTCTAGAAGACGTGAAAAAGTAGGTGCACATCCGAGTGTTTGTTGGAGCATGATTCCTCAAAGTCTACTTGGATAACTTCTCCCTTCCTTTATTGAGACAATGTATAATAATTCTGGAGAACAGAATAGAGTGTGATTTTGTTCTTTTCTGCAAGAAAATGCGAATCCCTCTTTATCATATGGGATTCTTTCGTGAGGGGAAAAATGCAATGGAAGCCCTGTTGTTTGTTTTAATTGATTGAGACTTAACACCAAAGTTGGTGTCTAGCCATAATCCGAACTGACGGTTTGCTTTAAGGTTTCTCAATACTGCTGGCACATATTCATCATAATTAGACATTTTGGTAGAACAAATTTAACACCGTTAGAAATATTCCATGTTCATATATATATTTGCTTTGAAAAAAAACCATCTGTTCTCCAGGATCAAAAATCGGATATCAGGGGATTCATATTCTGTGGGAATGCTCATTGTGAAATCTTCTCTACCTTTGTCACATTTCTTGCTGCTATCCTTTGGTTAGTGGTTCATTCATAATCACTAGCCAACTAACAAGACTCTGAATTAATTTTAACATGGCACGTGTTCAGGGGCCTAGAGGGGTGAGCATCCAGTTGTACAAATTGTAAAGCAAGACCTCTTTTCATTTGCAATTTACTTCTTACCTTACCAGTTCATGAAAAGAAGAGTTGCTTCAAGAATGGGTTTTTTTTTTTAGCTTTATTTGCATGTGTCGTGGAAGGAATGCATTTTGCTTTACTCTAAAGGAATCTCCCAAAAGTAGCCAACAACTGAATACATGAGCTCATATGGTGTTCTAATATGATTGCTGAGTGCTTTCATCTAATGAAGGTTTATGATGATGGCAACATTGAACCAATTTTACTAATTTTTTGTAGGGTTGAAATATATAACAAGCTTGATGCATCTGGCTATATGACAACTACATCTACCCCATGACATATCACCAAACTATAATTTCAAAGTGTCTCTACACTTTCCAGTCACATGTATATAAACAGGTGCAAGATCTAACCAACCCAGCCCTCTGCAAAATGGCAAAACTTCTTTGGTCTTGTCTTTCTTGCTTCTGCATTTTATTGATTACCGTCAATGCCCAAGCACCAGCAGCTTCGCCTTCTACCACACCTTCCACAATGCCACCAACCACTCCAACAGTGGCATCACCACCAGCTGCTTCGCCTTCCACCACGCCAACTGTAGCATCGCCACCAGCTGCATCAGTAGCCACACCGGCAGCCGCCCCTACGACATCCCCATCGCCTAAAACTCCACCATCTTCAAGTCCAACTGTCCCACCACCACAATCTCCACCAAGTCCACCTGTCGCAAGTCCAGCACAGTCGCCAACACCGCCACCTCCAACCAGTTCACCAGCAGCCCCACCGCCAAGTGTGCCTCCTCCACAAGCATCCCCAACACCAACACAGCAGCCACCACCGGCACCAGCTCCTGCAGTGAAGGCACCTGCACCAGCACCTGTGATACCTGCGCCAGTGCCACCTCCTAAGGCGCCGCCAGCGCCAGCCCCAACACCATCTAAGGCTCCACCAGCACCAGCCCCAACACCATCTGCTGCGACACCAGTCCCAGCACCAGCACCTGCACCAAGCAAGCACAAGAAAAGGAAGCACAAGCACAAGCATCATCATGCACCTGCACCAGCACCAACCGTGCAAAGCCCTCCAGCACCGCCTACAGTTCAAGATACAGAAGAAACAACACCGGCACCCTCTCCATCACTAAATTTGGTATCAAGCTTTACTCATTTAATACATAATATGGCTTAACATTATATAGTTGTTGATTCCTCATCATTTAATTACAGAATGAAGGTGTATCACTTGATCAGCATGGAAGAACTAGAATGTGGATGACTACAGGACTGGCCCTGCTAATGTTTTTGGCTATAAGTAGCTTCTGTTCCTAACTTTTATGGGACAGGCAGTCTCCTATGGATACACACAATGGGGAACATTTTGGTACAAGAGAAAGGTGTACTGACATACAGAAGAGGAGCAGAGCATCACTGCATTTTTACAATAAGATATTCATTCTTCTCCACAATCATTGTATTATCACTATATAAAGATATGAAATTGTTTCATTTTTCATCATTCTACAAGATATTTAAAAACATGAAAAGCAGAAATGAGTACAAGCTCTCTATTGAATCCAAATTAATTGCAATCTCTCTAGACCTGATCTGCACCCGCATCCATCTCAATTTCCTCCTGTAAGTTGTACTCAATCACAAGTCCAAGATTGTCAACCAGCTTATGATACTGAGAACATCCTGAACACTGATGAAAATAACAGTCAGTTTGTAACAGTTCAAAAAATTTACAGCGGTACAAAAAAGTTTACTCAGGAATATAAAAGTGAATAGATATGGCAAAATATTTTAATTGAGAAGGCTCTAAGCATCTAGTAGAAAACGAATTCAGATTGTGCCATGATAAAAATGAAGTGTTAAAACTGTATTTATTCAATATTTGTTGATGTGGTCTGAAGCTGATATTGAATACTTCATAGTCATATATAGTTAGTCTGGCTTGACTTTAGATCAGATCAAATATTTTCTCACAAGTTTATTTAAGTCATGCAAACATCATATCCCTTATTCTTGCCCTCATCCACTGAATGGTTTCTTCAAGCAGATACTGCTGAATGCTGACTATACTCTGCTAGTATAAATTTGACTGTCTCAAGATAACATTCTAAAACCTCCAGGGGCTCGTTCTGTTTTGGTGATGTAATAGCAAAGATAGATAATTGTAACTGCAATTACACCATTCAAGGAGAGAATATGCATGAACCACTGAAGAATCCAAGTCCAAAGCTTTGGACAATTTATCAATTAACACACGGACTAGTTACTAGACAGATGAATAATTAATGGGCTGGAGTTTGTGATGCAAAACACTTGATAGACCTTATTTGTGGATTTTATCAAGCACCTTCCAATAAAACAAAATGAGCTACAAAAGTTGATTAGGGTATCCGCAGACTAGGAACACATATAAAAAAAATACAAAAATTTGTGTGTTCTGCTGAGTGGTCAAAGTCAATTAGATGTATGAGCATTGGCCAAAATCAAGGTTAGAACCTTCATGTTGTTAACGGTACAGTACATTTGTTGAAGATGCTAAGAATCACGGGGATACAAATTTGTGGTTGTAGCTTTACAGAACAGATCACATCTACAGTTTCCCAAAAGTAGTGCAACCAGGATGTTCAATCCAACGGAACTTAAAATGATTATGGACAAAAAGCAAGTCGCCATAAGCAGAAGGTAACATCATGGGCACATTAAAACTCGGAATGATTGTACTATAATTACCTGAACATAAACTAGCCCACGTTCAAAAGCTAATCTATTTATTAACCTTTGTGATCGTGCACCACAAGCATCACAAGTAAAAGTAACTAATAAACTTCTTCTTGGGAGCTTCACTTCAATAGCAGCATCCTGAAGGCAAGGAGCATAACCACGCAGAATCACTTAATTAAGATAGAATTTATTAAAAATGATAAGATATATGACACAAAATAACTAGGAACGCCAGAACCATCAACAGATTTTTCAGAATCACAAATAAACGAATTCAGGAAATCTTCCTTCCTTTGGGGGAAGGAATCCACAGCAACTAATTCTATGAAAATGGCACAACAGAATATAAATTAAAGGTCCATATAATTGAGTTCAAGAGTTACGTATGAAACCTTACCGATTCCTATACACCTCAAAGTTAGTATTGCATTCTTAATGAGAGAGAAAAGAAGATCATGTTATAGTGTCATGGGAAAAACTCAAGCTGCACTTGAATATTCAAACTAAATCGAGTACAGAGGATATTAAAAAATGTTACTTCAGGATTTTCGGATTCAAACTACTAATAAGAAAGACTGTTTTCTGACAAAAGTCAAGAACACCCTTTCAGAATAAATCCAAAATATGTTAAGTATTAGATTGCCAAGCAGGCAATTTTCTTTTCTTTTTTCCACCCCATATTGTGTTCCAAGCACGGTGGGTGAACATCTGTCCAGTTGTCATATAATTGCTACACATAATAAACCAGGAAACCTTGAATTTCTCTAGCAATAAAAAGAACCTACAAGGGGAACGTTGTTACAAACGTTGGTTCTTGCAACCCTATGAACTAGCTCTCAGTTGACAACCTAAACATATGATAGATTTTCCGCAATCAACAAAAAACAACACAATCATCGTCGAGAATCTAATGACCCACAATGTCAAACCAGTATGTCCAAAAACATTAGTAATAATCCAATGCAAAAGGCAAGAATTACCTGTTGGGGAGGCTGCTCTGTTTTGGGGTGGCCTTCATAATTATCTTCCGACAAACATGAAATGCTCGGCGTCCTAAGGCATTGCTCCAACGCCTTATTTCTTCGATAAGATATCCTGAACGTGCTGATATACTTACTCCAATTAAGTAAAGCACACAACAATACTCAAATAAGGCCTACTCTTAAAACAAGAAGAACAACAAAACTAATTAGTTGCCTGCGTAATTTTGTAAGACAGCAAACAGAGATTGAGATTTACCGCAAAACGATAACTTCTGATTAAGGAATGTTTAACGAAACATAAAACCCATATGAAAAACAACTCAGGCGAATTTAAAGACATAAAAAAGAAAGAAAGAAATAAACCCCTACCTACAATAAGCGCTGGTGGAAGAAGATTACCTGGGGAATGCAAAGGCTTTAGAACGGGAACCAAAGTTAGGTCCCGAAAACAGCGGACAAAGAAGAGAAGTGGTGGGTTTGACTTCCACGTGGGTGTCGGGCGCAGAGCATAGGGTATAATCAATGCCAAGAAATTTGCAGCCGTTAATTGCAGCCATCAAAACCAAAGGTTTTTCTTGTCCTTAGTTACTGCTTTCTTCTTCCTTATCCCAGTTTATCCACTGCAAACTCTTGATTTCCGACCGAAGCTTTTAATTCTTGCGTTCAGTTGGTATTATGATGTCTCATGGTAAGCTCGTTATTCGATTTTCTGTACAGAAGAGAAGCGGCGGTCGGTAGTCGGATAGGGCTGGCGAAGAAAATCGCCCGCACTCCCACCGTCACCTCAAATTGTTCTGACAACTGCCGTTTGAAAACTTCGCATTATAGAAAATATTTATTTATGTGAATCCACATTAAATTCAATTCAATAATTAATTCTTAATGCTTAACATTTTTCTTGCCAATTTTTTTTGTCTCAAATATTAAGACATAAGCATATGTTTTTTTCAAATACTACTTTATCTTTCTTATAAAAAACTTATAATATGCATAAAAAAAGTCAATTCCTTCAGGTAAAAATTAAGATACGAGAAATATTTATATAAAAATTAAAAATATTATACAAGTGTTTTTTTTCTTTACCATTTTATTTATTCTATTCATTCAAAATATAATCATTAAAAAATTAACAATAGGATTATGTTTCGCATAACTATTTAGAACAGCATTACACAATATAATATATATATATATAAGTAATTATTTAATATTTTAAAATTTATATTATATCATATTAAAAACTTCATAATTACACCAAATCGCACATTAGTTATAATTTTTCAAGCCACGTCAAACCACATATCTAGGGGTGTTGAGATATTTCAACACGATTTAAGATAACATATTAAAAACAAACGTACGGATCGCGATTTTGTTATCATAATACGTCTGATTATCTAAAACACCCACAGCAACTAAAACCGAAGGAAAGAAATTAAATTTAATCACCACGATGATTTATTCAATTAGAATCCATATTCAAATATGTTATTTAATAGCTGGCTCCACAAGAATGGAATGAACAAACCAACGGGAGGGAAATCATCGAAACCATTTTAGTGATTTACACATTTCACAGGATATCATTGTCTGCCTGCAACTCTGGAGCAGCAAATGTCACATAGAAATGCAACTGCTACAAAAGGCAAAACAACTTCCAGTGAAGGTCTTCATCCACACATCTCCCCCTTATCCCACTAGACTCACGACATCTCCCGAAAGCGGGCAATGGCCTTCTTCTGAATGACGGCTTTGTAGCTATCTCCAGCCTGCACCTCCAGGCTTGGATCTACTTTCTTGGGTTGATGGATCCCCAGTCCGGCTCTAGTTTCTATGGCCTGTGCCTGCACGGGCTCAACCATACCACTCCCGTCTTTCCCCAGTCCCTGGACAAAGAATCAACACAGAAACCAGACAAAAATCCCACCGTACTTAAGTCAGATCAAGACACACAGAAAAATTCCCTGCTGGCCACAATATACCGATGTTGTATCTCAACAGTCTATACCGTTGTTGGAGAACATTCTGTTTAGTTTTTAAATCATAGACCAATGTGATGGGTATGGAAGTGCAGGGTTAGAGATGGTACCGAGCCTTCATGCCAGCCCATGCTGCGTAGCATTCGGTTGCCCACATTGCTCTCATCAATAGCCCTATCTGCTGTTATCACCTCATAATTTTGAATATTTGCATCTCCAGCATTTCGTCCACCGCCAACACCAGGAGGGAAAGGCATGGAGTCAATAACACCCCTTCTAAGCGATGGATCTCGGTCTTGTTCCACGATGACAACAACATAAATTTTCCCACGAGTCAATATAGAGTCCGTAGAGAAATTAAAGTAGCAAACGACCATTGGAATCTTATCCTTCTCAATTTTACACATAATTGCAGTACTCAAAGCTTGAAGCTAAGCCCAAGCTATTCCAAATATTGCCATCACACACCTTAGTCTGTCAAGTCCAAGAATCATACAACACAAGAAAAAGCTAGGTACAAAATTTGAAGGAATCTAGACCTTGATACTCAAAGAGACTGAATATGAGATAAAAAGGTGGCACATACACAAAATTAAGCAACACTTACTTGAATCTCCAACTCCAGCATTTGATAAGTCATCCCCAAAAGACGATGACGAGCCATACAAACTTCTCCGTTCAGCAGCACGATCTCTATACATAGTCTGGGGTTGTTCCTTATTTCCAACAGAAGTCGATGGCATCTCAGAAAACCTCCTTTTACCACTTCCAGCAGCCGCAGATGGTGCATAGGCACCTAATGCCGATGCATCTGTTCTGAATGGTGTCACTGTTGAGGAAGCCTCTGTGAATGTCTGTGAAGTAGCAGATCCTAGAGAAGATGTACTTTCTCCCGGTCCTGTATAAACAGTATCTGATTTCACCACCCCCATTCCAGAACCTCTAATTACCCCTTTCAGAGTCCCTCCAGAACTGGTAATAACAGGCCTTGCCCTGTCTTGAGATTCTGATCCAGTAGATTGTGTTGGGGCAGTTGTAACATTCTCCTTTACTGTAACCCCTTCATTTCTAAACTTGCCCTTTGTGGATGATACAGGGCCAGATCTCTCTTCAACAGAAGCTGACTGCTGGTTGTCATCAACAGCCACACGTGGTGCTTGTCCTTCATGACTTCTTTGCTTCCACATATTTAAGACATTATTCATCTTCTTCTTGTTAGCCAGGATGCTACTTTTGGAGGCAAGTTTTATTTCTTTCAATTTTTCCTTCTCTTTCTTCTCAGCAGCTATTGCGGCAGCGGCAGCGGCCTGGACAGCATCCGGTAAAGAGGCAGCCTTCTCATTTGACGTTACTGTAGCAGCAGGTGCAGATATAACAACTTTTCGACTGTTGGAACCATCTGGTTCTTTGGAAGTTTCACTTTGTTTTTCAGCTTTCATGCCATTCTGATCAGTGCAAGGGATGTACTGCTGAGTTTGATGATCATATGAATACCAGATGCCATTATTGCCATCATAATATAAACCTGCAGAGCCGACACCAAAGAAATTAACCATCGCTCCTGAACTTTTTTCAGAAAAAAACATTTTACAGGTTCACATTTTTGGAGGTCCCTAAGATCAGAGCATATAATACAGCTCTAAAATAAGCATTTTTGTCAGCAAAGAAATTTTGAAGATGATTGAACAGAAGGCTGATTAGCTGTGTATATAAATGTTGTGAATATACAGCCACAATACATACATCAGTTACATTGATGAGCACAAGTTTACAATCAAATGCCTTGGTTTGCTTGATTTATCATGTATATAGTAGGTAATTGTAACAAGCATGTCGATATAAAGATAGATGATTGAGTATATAATGACGACATAATTTACTTTCATGATAGACAAGCATACCAAATGAATTACTATATGTTACAAGAAAGAGGATAATAAACAGATAGGAACCAGAGCTCCAGATCTGACATGGACGTTTGAAAATGAGTTGGTTAGGGGCATTCAGGCAATTGCAAGCACATAATGCCAAAGTAATACAAATCAAAGATAAACACATTTGAAAAGGCCTATTATAACTAGAAGTCTATACACTTGAAGCTTCAAATAATTGCTAACCACATACAGTCCACCACTCTTTAAACACTTCATACACCTTCTGAGGGAACAAAAAAATTAACACATGGAAACTAGTTGACTCCACTTTGTTTAGACGTGGCAATCTGTTGTTGAGACCTTAACATGCCAGTGTCAAAAGCTAGCAGCTCAAAGGTAGTTTTGTATCAAAAAATTTATTTAAAAAGTGTCTTATTTGGGAATGTTCCGCAAGCAATGGGAATCGTAAATTGGGATAGCAATTATAATAATAACTTGCAGTGCATGCACACTCCATGCATGTGCATAAAAAATTCAAAATACAATTTGTTGTATGAAACATGTATCCAATTTATGTTGTATAAATATTTTAAATTATAATGCATATGTATTTTTTTTTATAATTATCATCCAAAAGAAGTTCCTCACACTACATATACAATTATTCAAAATTATATATTAATGATAATAAGATTCAAATTATTATCTTTTTAATAAATTTTAATAGTAAAAATAAATTATTTTAAAATTAAAAAAGTACTGTAAATTTATATGATAAAATGAGAGAGAAATAAAAAGGTTTATTGAAAAAAATAAAATAAAAAAAATATAGCAAATCAAACTTTAGTTGGGGAGGCTGAAAAAGATAAAATATTAACGAAAGCAAAAAAGTAAAATTCAAATAAGGGGGACAATACAAAAAGGGTGAAGGTTAGTACATTAAAGAAATAAAAACTAAACTCATTTTGAAAATATGGAGAAGGGACAAACAAGCAAAACACCTTTCAGTTTTTATTTATATAAGCAAGTGCTAAAAATGACAAGAGATTGACAAACGCATGTGATGTCCAGAACACTGGTGAATGTTGTCCATTTAATAAATAGTCCTCTTACAGATTATTTTATATTTACAAGGGTATTTTTGTAATTAAATTGCATGACCTAAAGTTAGTTTTTTAAAGGTTTGTATAGTATAGATAAAAAGAGATATGTTGTCACAAATTATAGAAACTGAAACTCCATTATTTCGTAAATATTTGGCTTACAAATGTAATGACTCATAGTTGCACAGCAGATGCTTCTCAAAAATGCAGTTTAACTATAACATATTATTTTTAAGTACAAGAAACTTATGATGAGAAGAAAAGGGTTATAACCCCAGCAATTAAAAGCCAATAGACAGCAAACATGGATGTAAAAAAAAGCCTATTGCATTTTCAGCAAAGGAAATGAAAGGACAATTCAAATAGAAAGACAACAGTGAGTTGGAAAACCTGTATTCCCATCATAGTAGAATCCGGAAGCAGCATCGTAATAATAACCAGACGCTTCATCCCAAACGAAACCAGATTGCGGGGCAGAAGAATCATTTTGACCTGTGACTTGTCCACCTGATTGTTGATCCTCAGGATTATATTCTTTTGGTGCCCAACCAACCGCATCGTACTAACAATTATAAAGAAGGAAACACGAATTATCTACTAGCATTGATGAACATAAGAAGCAGAACACCAACATCAAGCCAGGCATACATAAAACTACAAGAAGTTACCACTTGCATAAGATTGCCACAAACTACAAAAAGATGACGAACAATGCAAAACAAAAATACTGCCAATGAAAGTGCTTCCTTTTGTACCATGGAGAAGCTTTCTGTCTTGAATAACCAATAAATAAGATTAACAAAAGCCTGAAAACTTGAATTTTCATATTAGTACACCAAAAAGGACAGTAAAAGTGGATAGGTTACATTTGACAATCATTACTGACATTGGTTCCTCCAAAATCTCCCTTAATTAGCAATAACTTCAAATGAAGTGAACTCATTCTCCAAATTGGAACAAGTAAAATATGATTAAATTAATCTAAAGAGCAATATTTATAAGAAAAATGAAAAAAAATCATATGGATACTTATTGTGCACAAGTCATATGAAAAGTGAGCTGTGGGCACACTTAATTTACATTATACACAATAGGAAACTAGATGACCATGAACTGTTCAACAAAGGGGAAGCACATATAGAACAGGCATAATGAATAACATGTGAACAGAGAAATAACTTCAGGTCACTCAAAACTAAAAGTAAAACATTTGAAGTCTTCTAAGTGGGCACAAGAGACAAGCATGTCCACTTCATCTGCTTGATGCTTGTTGAAATTGTGATTAGCCATGCATGGAGGGAAAATGGAACCTGTTGAGCAAATGTCGCAGCTTCAATTGCAGCTGCAGCAAGGCTGCTCGACTGAGAAGCTCCTGAAGCTGCTGATCCAGGTCCGATAATACTTTTCGCATAGGCAACTCGGAGAATCTGACCATTTTTCTCCAGATTAGTACCATTTGTAGCTTCAAGTGCTTTAGTGGCATCCTCAACCTGAAGATCAGGTTATGCATAACCAAGACAATTATTAATAAACAAATCATGTAAAAGGCTGACCTAGGTGATGCACTTAATCAGAGTTAAAATGATAATAATAATAATAAAGGCATCAAAATGCAAACATAATTTTGTAAAATCTATTTGTGGAAGAAAAAAATAAACTTAGGAATCAATGAAAAGCAGAAAAATGATAGAAGGTAGATCCACTTAATGTTTAGCAAGCGAAGTTCTATCAAGTTTGAGATAAGAGAACTGGACTTGAAATAATTGAAAACTCTCATAAAAAGTTCTTGTGACTTATGCAAAACCCCAGCTAAACTTTCAGACACGTCAGCAGTGGCTTGAAGTAAACCCTTCTAGGACCTCCATCAAAGAGAATAATTATATACATACATACATACATATATAGTACCTAGCTAAAATTCTGAAGAATCACTTCAGAAAGGCCATTCAGTTAAAACTTTCGGCAATAAAATGCTAAGCCAAACACGCTTTCAAGTGGTGAAAAGTAATTTAAGTATCAGCATTTAGCTGAAGGGCTAACACCAGCCCAGGTATTATGCAGAAACATAACGCAATCTAACTTTTTCACAAATAGTGCGTTTCTGTTTTTTTGAAGAGTCTGGCATACTTTATTTGGCAGGCAGTAGAGAGTTTTCTGCTATGTCATGTATCAATTTCAAATCAAGTATGTTTTTCACAAACTTATCATATCTTCAGCAGCTTCGTAACACTAGCAAAACTAATCCAACCACTCCCATCTTGAGGTCACTACTCTTGCCTATGCTGCATTCATCCCACTTTTCAGTAACCTTGTTCCGTATTTTAAAATAAATCTCTTCAGCTATAAAAGTGAAAAAAATTAGGTCTTCTCACAACAGCTACTTTCCATTTCCCAATATCCAATGGAACTTTATTTTTTAAGATAGATATTGCCACATTCCCATTACGTTGATTAAACAGCAAAATAGTTCAATTTGGGAATTTTAGTGATAAAAAGGTATGTAATAGCCCATCTGAAATGTTTTGCTTAATACACAAAAATGAACAGGCACAGTCGTTTCTTGCTTAGTTTTTATGGTTGTTCCTTTTGCATTCCAATTTAATATTCCAAAAGTTGATATGAATTAATTTTCATTTAAAAACATAAGTACCAAATAAGAGCACCACATGTTTCCACCATGTATTGACTCAGTTTGGCCAACTTACTGAATAGAAATGAACAAATGCAAATCCTCTTGAGACATGCGTGAATTTGTCTCTAACAAGTCGCAAATCCTGCAAGGTCAAAATTATTATAGAACCTGAATAGTAGATTAACATTAATCAAACCATCAAAAAGGAAAGAAATTTGCACCTTAATAGGAGCATGCTTAGAAAATTCATAACGAAGCATTTCCTCATCAGCATTTTCATCCAATCCACGAACAACAAGAACATGGGTGGGACCTGAAACATATTCAATTAAATTTCATCTAAAACACAATAGCCATGCAGCTGGCAGCACTTGCTAGTTAAAGTAACCTGCTTCTCCTCTCTTGCCAGGAGCTGGGTTTGATGATGCCATATCAGCTGGGGGAGCATCTTCTGTTCTTGGCTCATTACACTATTGAACAAATGGAAAGATATTCCAGTTAGGTAGACAAAATCCATATTTATACACTGAGAAACCCTCTGTGAATATTTACATTGAATTGCATAGTTAGGTGAAAATAATTCAACTTATAATAAGATAACAATGCTTATCAACTTGTAGCATAGTGTACATTGTCAAGATTTTAAGAATATCATAAGAGATTTCGGCATACGAGCACCAATCCATAGACATAGCACCCATTACCCCAATGCAAGCTGTGTATCAACCCATGAAGGAAAACTTTTGCAGATATCAACCCATGAAGGGAATCTTTTGCAGATAAAAAAATCAGTAAAAGAATGCATAGAAATAGGACAAAATAAAGCAAACCTGAAAACAAGATGTTCTCCGTGCAAAATTGACACATCCACATATGATGCACATCCAATCAGATGGCACCATAATACTACGATGGCCTCCATGACCTGACCTTGATGCACCATCAGTTCCAAGAGACCCATTAGCCCCCCCAGTTGGCTTACTACTGCAACAAAAGTCCATTTACAACAGTTGATAAGCAAAGATTTCCTCTAAAAACAAGTTTGTTTGGCAAAAGGAATTCAAATTGTTCAAAAAAACACAACACTAGATGAAAATAGACTATCAATATGATATAACCACATGCTATTAGATACAAATTTTTAGATAAACATATATTGAGTCTGCTGTTAGTAACATTTATACAATCAAAAATTAATACATTAGGTTTTATGCTGTCAACCACCCAGTTTGATAACTACAGTTATTTCAGATCATGAATCCTTTAGCATCTGATCAATCAAAATTTTTGATTAGTTGCAGATTCAGATTAATTATATGGAAGAATGAATTCAGGTTCAATTCCAACACGCTAACATCATTAAGAAACCATGTGGTTCCAACTTAATTGACTCATTATTGGCCACAGTTTCCTGTAGTTATTTCGTCCTCTTCATATCGGCTAATTTTCCTTTCCATGAGGGCTGACAGACAGAGTAATGCGTATTAGGAAAATAATATTGTATACTGTGTAGCAGCGTCAATTGTGTTCATTAAATGGTCAAATATATCATCTTTACTCAAGATATGTTTTCCTGATAAGCTTTAACCATCTTCTGAATCTACCCCTAAATTTTTGCGTAATTTGCATGTGGCGAAAAAGCAACACAACAACACTTAATGATCACCATTACCTAGTCATGTTATTAGTAACATTCTCAAATAGTGAGTATAAACTAAATTTATGCAGGAGTACTTATGATGGACTTGTGATAAAAATGAGGTCTATATACCTGTATTCAAAGAAGAGCTTCCGACCATCAACAAGAAGACCTTCATGTCCAAGCCTATCCATCATTGCTTGTGCTGATTCCTGTTTTACGAGAATAAGCCCATTTGCTTGAATTTAGCAAATATCAACTGTAACAACAAGATGGCAATACTTTCATACCACAGAAGGGAAATCAATAAAGGCAAATCCACGAGAGATGCCAGAGTTTCGCTCTTTAATCACACGAACATGGCGAAGTGGTCCCCATTCAGCCTGGAGCCAAGAAAAGAAAGTCATGCATGCAATAACAATGGTACAGTTACCAAATGAAGAAACAATGGTGTTTCAGTAAACTTTCGATAAAGTGAAGGATAGGGTTAGAGGAGTTACAAGAATTTGATACAAATCTTCTTCGGTTGTCTTTTGTGAAAGTCCCTTTACCACGACAGTAGCAGAGGGAGCCTGCAAAGAGATGCATGCAACTTCTAAATCCAATAATCCAGTAAACAAAAAATAATATAAAGGTAAAATGAGTAAATAGCACATACAACAGAATAATGGTCATGGTGACGTCTATCTTCCCGATCTCTTCGCCTGTCACTTCTATCATATCGGCTGTCGTCATAGCTGTCTTCCCTATGACTTCGACCATGGCTTCGGCCTCGAGGAGACCTTGACCTTAGCCGATCATCGTGACCATGAGAACGAGAACGAGAACGTGAAGGGGAATGTTCATGTCTTCTATATGGGCTTTCATCCCTTTCCCAACTCAACCCTCTCTTGTCCCATTCACGGTCACGAGATTCACGCCTTCTCCAATTACCATCTCTCCTACTGCCTCTGTCATAATCTGAATCGTAACTTTGTCTTCCGTAATCATAATCCCTTTCACGGCTGCCTTCCCTACTTTGATGTGAAACACGAGATCTGTAGTCATAATCATCATATCCATAATCCTCACGGTCACGCCCTCCGTATCTTGCAGGCCTGTCAATCCATGATCATCATAGTTGTTAATATGGTGATTACCATCCCAGAACTTACCAAATTTCAGATGTATCAATCATATTAAAACTTATCAACTTCGCCAAAAGAATGAATTGCATAATATGAAACATACAGCTTCTCATGTCTTCTATAGTCCCTCTCAAAGGAATATTCTTCTTCATAGCTTCTCCTCCTTGCTTGAGACCACATACCAACTGAAGGTGGTGGAGGATAGTTATCCCTGTCCAATGCATCTCGATGAAAGGCACCCCTTGGGTAGACATTCTCCCTCAAGAACCTTTCATCTAAAAACCTCCTATCATCATAAGACCCACCATCCCTGCCAAAACAACATGAGCACAAGGCCAATAGAAAGAAGTTGAAGGAAAAATAGCAAACTAGCACATACAGAAAGAAATATATACGACAGTCACTTCTAAAAAGTTTGCTAACAAGAAAAAAATTGCAAGGAAAAAAAAAGCCTCTTAAGTACTTTTGCTCATAATCCACCTGAAACCAATCAACAGGAACACATAAATCAAATCAACATCCTTCAACTTAACCACAGGAAACCAATTACCCTCTTGGCGAAATGTATCACCATGCACTCACCGAAAATTTGATTCATGAACTGCACCATACCCCTCCAAAGCCTGTGGATTCAAGAGAATAAGCTGAGTCAGCAAGTAATAATCATGGTAAATCTAGGCAAACGATTCGACATCCTCACTGTCCCATGGCGTCTCTCATGTTCTTTAGGGAAGAGATGCCGGAAAAAATGGACAATCACATGAGCTTAATTTCTTGTATATCATCCCATATATGTGATGAAAAGGAAACCACAATTACGCTGTTATTTTCCCATCCTTGATGAAGACCATAGCGGCCAGGATCCATTGCTGGACAAAGAGTAAAACTTTCCCTGCAAAGCTCTTCCTAATTGTCGTGAAGTTGCAGAAGCAAGATGAATCAAACCTTTCCTGTAATCGACGAACAAACAATAGTTATACCAACAGCAACACGGAAACAATCTTCATTAGTCTCCTCCTCTGAGTGGCCTCCTGATAATCAAACACTTGCAAAGAATCTGTCTTGGAACTCTCTTAACGCATGAATTAAGGTTTTGAGGAGTGATTATTAACAGCAATCAGCATGATCAGCAAATGAAAAGGTTAAAACAAGCATCACAAGAAAGAGACATCTCATCAACACATTCAAAAGTACAAATAAACACATTTTCTCACCGTGGTCTTAAAAATAGCTATTATTAGACTATAACTCCATCAGGAGAAAAAGTTAAAAAACAAAAAAAAAATTGAAAAGATCACTTTTTTCTTGAATAAGAAAGATAGCTCTTCCAACAGTAACAATAATTTATCAATTATGCCAGAGACAATAAACCTGCAGTGAAGTTTAACTGAATGGATTATATGCATAAAGCATGCTAAGTGTTTGTGTAAATAATTACTTAACTAAAAATGCATCACAAACCTGCATCTTATAAAAGCAGAGGTATAACAAAACAATATTTCTTACAGTAGAAAGGTATGCATGCACATCAATGCAATTTAAGGACCAATACAGAAAGCAAATACAAAAAAGGATATGCAGATGCTACACTTCCAATATATATGTATATTGGTTATTGGGAGATGAATGTTTAACAGAAAACTTAGCTAGGATGGTCACCAACAATGATATATATCATTTAGCAGGAGCGTTTAATTATAGCATGAAAAAAAGGCAATGTTAATGCAAACTTTTAAAGCATCTTATTTTTTACAACTCTTATGTTCACAAGTTGCTTACTCAGTTCCACTTTTATTCATTTCATACTCCATATTCGAGACCAAAGACAAAGTGATGGGAATTGCTTTAACTTGTTCATTTTCATTCTTATTATTCTATAACTAGTGATAAATGATACACTCAATGCATATGCATAATTACATATATAAAAATGATAGTATTTTTCAAACAAAAATCAAACATTATTTATAGAATAATTAAGAGAGAAAGAAACTTCAAAAAGAGAAAAAATAATTAGAAACAAGTGACAAATTAAAATTAAGAGATGATAAAGATACAGAAAAAAATTAAGGAAGGAGTGAGGAGAATGAAGATAATGTACCCTTAGTATGAAAAAACATGTCTAAAGAAAAGTAAAGACATTTTAGAAATTAATCATTTGATAAGCAAGAACACGCTCTTAAACTAAATATAAATATATCTATATATAATATAGATTAATTGACTTACTTTTGTGTGTCCAATGGCATTGACTAATTCATTTTAAATAATTACAAAATAAAGACTACAATTTGCATTATTAAGGCATTCAATAACAACTCATCACTGAAATTTGATATTGAAATATTTTTATCAATAAAATTAGTATTTAATGCTCTACATAACTAAAACCGGGGCAAACATTAGAATATAGATATTTTCGCTAAAATCCTGTTTAGCTTTAAAAGATTTACAACAATATATAGTGTAGCCAACTTCCAACAAACCACACCCATTTATGCTAGCATGTACTGCCAATAAGACAAGAAAAAGGAATATCTTCTCCACAAAACTCAAAGGACAGAGCTAACACATTAATAAATATTTACAGATCTTTACAAAAGTCAAACATAATAAGCAGATAACCCACTCTTTTTAAGAAAAGAAGTATAACTTGATAAAAATAGTAGCACGTTAGCAATCCCAGACGAAAATATTCTTACAAGAAATGGTCACAGGTGAAAATCGATACACAACCCAATTAACTAACTAAAGCATTCGAACACTCAAATCCCTCAAGCAAAGGTACTGCTAAATATATCACTGCGCACATCTCCTCTTCCGAAGAAAGGATTGCTCTACGGAGGCAAAAGAAGGCCCCAACCCCTTATCGACATTAGATCACCGTGCGGCCACAATGATTCAAGGGCCCCAGGGAGATCCAAAGGCAACGATCACCAGACAAACAAGCCTTTCTAAATTCAATCATGCTTGCCGTGAAATAAAAACAAGATGGAAGAACTCTAAATCTTTACGGAAAACAAAGGAGACTATGTTGAATTCACGAATCCTAAATGTTACTTCCATTGATCTATTATGCAAATCGTTGGTTGCCTCAATGATATCCAAATGAGACAGGATGTGCTATCCTATGAAGAAATTTCCGAAAAAGAAAAAAATAGAAAAAGAAAGAAAGAACCCAAAGACAATATAATATACCTACGGAAGAATTCAGACTCTGAAATCAGAATCGTAAGCAGACTAGAAACACGTCCAACAAATACCAACACCGGTTTGGGTTCAAAACTCACAAATAGCAAAGCTTTCAATCGAGAAATCACATACCTTGAAGAAAGAACAGGCGAGCCACTTATTAATCAGCAACAATCTTAGCCCTCACGACTTTAGGGTAGGGATTACAAATTAGTGAGACTTCGTTCAACGAACGATTCTTTGCCCTAATTCGGTTGTGTTGTTTGCGTCACTGGAGAATCGAGCCCGGGCCTACGAGCATTACAATAAGGTGTTTCTCGATTCCAAAGGCCCAAAAAGGCGGGCTTTCGATGGCCACAATTTGGGCTGAGACAAAAGTGCTTACAAAGCCCAATACAATATACTTTGAGAAGGTTGTATAATTTTTACAATTTATATTGTTCTTGGATTCCGATACAGCAGCCACATGCCCAACATGTCATATTTGAAGTGACAACCCGAATTCATTTCATACGCATATGAGTGGATGCATGTGGTAAAAAAAACTGATTCAATTGATTGGGACGATTTAGCAATGTTAACATGGCTCTTCTGATTACTAACTATAGACGTCCCCTCCATAATATACAAGAATATTTTAATGTCTTGATCTATCAAATTGTAAGTTCAATTTTTTAACCCAATCATATATATATATTTTTCAATTAAATAATGGCGATGGAAGTCAAAGTGAACTACAAAGTTGACTCTCAATAATAATTTGTTAAGACTTTTATCTCAAATGATGTTGCTTGTGTTGATAGATGAGATTTGGGAATGCCAATAATTGAAGTAAATGTGCGTCAATTCACAATCAATTTTTGTGTGTATAAGCGTGTATTATTTTCTAAACTAGATAAGGAGCAAAGGGTCAATTGACATATCGGCCATCAACTTGCACAATGGAAAAAAATCAATGGAGGAAGTATTTGCATGGCCATAACTACTAGTGGCATATCTTTTAATAAACGTAGCTAATGACTCTCAATCCTATTCATCCACTTCGGTAAAAAGAAGTGACTATCTTTACAAATGTAAACTTGCCTACCTCATTCTCTAACCTACTCAACCATACAATTGTCAAGTTTAGACATTTGGAATTAGGACATGAATCACGCTTCATTATGATCTTAAAATTTTCATTTAAATTACCTATAAAAATTCCACTACTCACTTCTGACAATCTCAAATGCTGCTATAAACAGCATAGTGACTCTGTGGTCTACTTTTTCAAAATTATAGTGACAAACTATTTGCAACCAAGCTAGTCGAATGATGAGGTTCAATCCCTACATCAAGTAATGGAGTTTTGTTCATTTCCAACAACAAAACACCGGCACAACTAGAAAAGTATTGCATTCAATTATATATTTAAGCTAACAAATTTACACAAGAATCTTTCTGATGACAGTTTATAGTGAATTTTCACATAAAATTATAGAGAATAAATTCCAACTTAAAGATAATGTCCCCCTTGAAAAGAATTGAAGGGAACGAGGAACATTGGCATATAGAGAAAAGGTATATGAACTTTTGCCTAAACATTAATTCATCTCTTAGCCAGGGATTCCTTGAATTACGCTACAGTAATCCCCAATCCTTCACAAAGTCCCAGTAAAGTTGTTATGCGGTTGCTGCAGTTGATATGACTACAACTAGGCAAAGCCATCCTGCACTTTTTGCCTTCTCAAACGCCACATTGGCTCCAACTGCCAATGCCAGCACTGCAGACACGTATTTTCCTAGGTTAATGAGGTGGCTTGTATGGCCTTCATCAAACCATCTTCACACACACTAGGAACCAAATGAACATAGGTGGTGTTGGTGACAAACTCATTTAAGGTTTGATTGAGATGAGATGGATGGATTGGTGCTGAACCTGCACGGCTCTCTAATAATAAGGTAGAAAGGAGACTGCGTAAGCAAGGTCCCTATAATATGTGGTTCTCATGCATTGGCTGTAGTCTTGAGTTTTGTAGCTACCGGCTATACAATAGCATGCTATATACTCTAGGTTCCTGAGCATTGGTACGTGATTGACAAATCCACAATGAAATTAGGAGTCATTAACCAAAATTTCACCAAGACTCAAATTAATTTGCACTTGTGCGCATTGATGGACAAGCTTATTGGCTACAGAGTTGATCAGCCACAAAAATGTTCAACATCACGACCTTATCCAAGGGTGATAATAAGATGTTTCTCAATGCAGAAGCAGATGATAGCGACTTGACTCATAGATAATGTTGAACGGGCAAAACAGAACTACAATGAAAATCTGCAAAAGAATTGATTCCCTTAGTGAACATGAAATGCACGGTTTCTATTAATTGTGATATTTTGTGGCATGGAGTTGTGATTCGATCAGCAATTACTAGCAACAGAAGACTAGGGATGGATTGAATTTGAGCATAAGAATACCCTTTTGCCATAAGTGAGAGACGATCAAATAAGACACCAACTACAGTACCATTGATGTAGGACATATCAAGCATGCGTTTCTACACTTTAGCTCCTTTATTGGGGAAAGCTCAAAGATGAAGCTGTAATGTATTCTTATCTTTCTCCACATAAAAATGTTACACCCATATAGGAAGA
Organism: Avicennia marina; assembly: GCA_019155195.1. NCBI lineage: Eukaryota > Viridiplantae > Streptophyta > Magnoliopsida > Lamiales > Acanthaceae > Avicennia > Avicennia marina. The sequence continues at coordinate 1,856,856 of CM032766.1, forward strand.
AATGCAGAATCAATAGGCCAAACATGCTGCAAAATTAGAATCAGAACTTCAGGTAGCCGCTTTATAGACATTGGAACAAAGTTGAATAACATTGTATTAAACATAATGGTGATGCGTCTAAATGAAGCACCTGCCTAAGGACAGGATAGACTGGTTCCGTGTAAATGGTATCTAAATTAGTTTTGTACATTCCTCTAACATGGGCCATGATAACACATCCAACGAAAAGCGCAACAAAGCACTCGGTGAATAATCTTGATTATTAAAAATGAAGTGCCAATTATCAATTGAAACTCTTGCACTACTAAGTTGTGCATTAGTGTCACAGGGATAAATTTATATGAACCTCCAACAGTATTAGACGTTTAATGGACATTATAGTAATAGGCTCAATCATAGGTGATTCTTAATTGATCAGATAAAGCCACCCTTATCATTTGAACCACTATTCATCTGTTTAGGCCATGACTTAACTTTGATTTCTGATTCCTGAGGGCAGCTGCTTTCCAAAATTCAGGGTCTTCTAAGCTTTATTCGCATTTTGTTGTTAGTCAAACTTGTAGTTGCATTAGATGGACCTTTCTTTATAATCCACCTCTAAAAAATGAACCCTTTTTGACCATCTTTCTTTAGGATTTAGTGCTGAGTAAAGTTCATCCAGGAGCTATACATACCCTGCATCCCACTAGACTCAAAGCTACATGACCTATACATACCCTGCATCCCACTAATATAAGAATAAAAGAAACAGCCACAAGTGAAACCATGTAATTAGAGCTTGGAACATCGACAATTCTGCATTTTAAACCTAATCCACAACCAAAAACCTCAACGTATGAAAATCGTAAATCTGCAGGAAGCCATTAGTAGCAGGGGGCAAAAGCACCACATTCCAGCCAATTGATAAATGGCAGGGTTGTGCCCTGTTTCACATGCATTATAACAGAATTAAACTCCTTTGATGTTCATTGCTATAGTTATTTAAAGAGGCAAGAGTTTGGTCGGCAGTGTACCATTGCTTCTTTTATAGATCTCTAGTGCTTCTTGGAAGGAAGTAATTCCATCAGTAACACACAAGTATAAATATTGATAAATAAGCTCAACCAGTGTTCCTCATCCCAGCAGCAATGCCGTTTATGGTGATTAGCAGTGCATCTCGTAGTTTATTGTTGTCATCATCTCGTCTCAACCTCTTCAGTATCTCCACCTGCAACATATTCATTGGATTCAGATAGGGAAGCCTGCTCTCAATCAGCTTCCTTAGGCTTCGGTTGTTTTCTGATAATTTTTCATGTCCAGTAATTAACAGTACATAATCTTCTGCAGTCGAAAGCTCCCCCCTTAGTTCTGCTCCCAGCGCTTGCCTACTCTCAGACACCAAAACTTCATTATAATGCTTGGCTATTGGGATATCTGCTTTCCCCAGAACCATTTCTATTAGATCAATAGTGGACTGAAAGAATGGCCACTCTTTGTACATTGCTCGTATATCTTCAGTATGACCCTGCTCACATACGCCCTTCAAACCTGCGCCAACTCCAAGCCAGGCAGGGAGGACAAATCTTGTCTGAGTCCAGGCAAAGATCCATGGAATTGCCCTTAGGTCCCCGATTCCAGGAGAAGTCTTCCTTCGCGTTGGACGGCTTCCAATGTTGAGACAGCCAAGCTCAGCCTGAGGTGTTGCCTCATGGAAGTAAGAAAGAAATTCTGGGTTCTCATAAACAGTGCTACGATAAGCAGTACAACTAATGTTAGAAATTTCATCCATTAGATTACGCCATTTTTCTTCCTTGGGTGGCTGTGGAGGCCGTAAGGTAGCGAGAAGCACAGCAGTTGTGTAGATCTCTAACTGCCGAACAGCCATTTGTGGTAGTCCAAACTTGGCTTGCACCATTTCTCCTTGTTCGGTTGACCTTAGAGTACCCTGACAATTCATGGAGACAATCATTGCCATTGATGATACAAGATTTATTAAATGATACATAAAGGTGTAATCAGAGATAACATCACATAACAAGCTTCTGGAGAAAATAGGCCTATTTGGTCCCACAGACTTTGTCCTTCCGCTGTTACCAATCACAACTATTACAAATCAAGTGCAAGCAAACAGTTAAAGCATAAAGACTCTGAACTTTAATTTCCAGAAAACAAATGATTGAAAACACAATACTCACACACACACAAAAATACTTTCCGTGCTTAAAGGTTACCACATTTTAGTAAAGCTCCAAGAAACCACCATAGCACATCTAAGACAGGAAAAGCCTTGAACAAAGGAAAGCAATCAACATAGAGAAAATGAAGGGAATACTCACCAGTTATCATTCCTTTACGATGGAACCACACAAAAATAGAAAAGGTTGAAAGAGTGCAATCACATTTCATGTCCTGTACCTGCTGTTTCAAAAAATGAAACCTCTTCCCGGACATGTTCCAGAAGCACAGTAGCAGACATACTATGAAAATATGTACTTTTGTGTAAGTTAGAAGTGATATGCAAACTTCAAATTGTCTGTTTACTTGGCGTCTTACATCTGCTAGTTCATGATTTCATCTGCTTCATTCAATCCACATATTACTGAACAACAAATTATTGCCATGGGTTTGTGGGCTACTTGTTCTTTGCTTCTCAATTTGATTTCCACAACTAATATGTGAAGAAATTTTGCACAAGTAATGAAAGGCAAAGAGACAGCTAAGGAACAAAAATTAGGGACAAATCATTATATATAAAGCAGTAACACCAGATGAATGTTAATGTGAAGATTTGATCTTACCATAACTGAACCTGGGGGTTGGGATTGAATGGCCAGATGTGTAGGACCACCACCACGTCCAATACTGCCTCCGCGACCATGAAAGAGAGTAATCTTTATCCCATATTCATTGCATGCAGCAACAACATCTTCTTGAGCTTTGTAAAGCTCCCAAGCAGCAGTAAAGCGGCCAGCATCTTTACCAGAGTCAGAATATCCAACCATCACCTATCCATAGATATTGCTCAAGGTCAGATCAGCTGTGAGCTGCATAAAGAGAGAATTTTCTAATATTTATACCTCCTGGTGTCCACTATGGTTCCTAATGATATGTTCACGGTACCAATTAATTGACAGTAGCTTCCGGATAACTGAGCCAGCTTTTCTCAAGTCGTTCACAGTTTCAAATAGAGGAACAACCCGAAGCCTATACAAGACAGGATATTCTTCTATCAGAGCCCAAGTTTATACAATAAAGGAGCCAAAAAGATCTTGAGAAACATGTCATATTTCCAACTTATCGACTTTTGCCCAGGGGGGATATACCCTTGGGCAACAGTCTTTGCCTGACCTCTTTTAATATTTTAAAATGTGTTCCCACTCATACAATTTTTAAGAGGAGAATGGTTACTAAACCTTAAGTCATATTTCTGGAAAATTTCTCATCTAGAAGCTTGATCATTTGTTTCTAGAAGAAGCTGACTACAATATTATGCTACAATATACACTTTGTAAAGTGGTTTGCCATTGAAAGCCCTAGGATAATAACATGTTTTGACCCATAATTGAGTGGAAAATTGAACCATACACAGAATTTTACCTTCTTGTCACCTAAAATCACACAAAAAATTAATCCAGAATCTCGTTAACACAAAGAGAAGATGAAATTGTGATAAGCATATCAAACTTATTTCTTTATAATCTACAGTCAGGAAAATAAATTATTGGTTAAGTTGAAGGTGCAAGCTTTGTGGTTGCATTGTTCAGCAGTAATGAGGCATATTACGTTCCGGCCGGACATGATCTGCCTAGTTCTCCAGCAACTGCCAGGTGAGCATCCTTCTGTAAAAGCTCCACAGCTAGAACATCACTAGCCTGCCATTCATTCGGGAAAATGGCTATTATAAATCAAAGGAACAGAAAAGATAACCAATTGGTGACAAACTTTAAACCAGACCATCAACTGTAGTAGCAAAAAGGTCATTTAGATTGGAGGACATAGAAATCATACATTGGAGGCCATAGAAATCACATATGCTCCAAGAGAATCACTTCCCAGTTCCGCAGCAACCCTGAAGGTGTCCAATACTTCTTTAACATCAGAGGCAACCTATAAAAAATGTAACAAAATAGCAGTAGTAACATAGAAATAACAAAACTAAAATGTGGCAACTGAATTAGATAATATGATCTGTTCAAAAGAACAAGAAAGTAGCTTATGCTTTTGAAACTAATGTAGTGCCATGTTCTATACTCCAAGATCCATCTGATATTTTACTTTCACTCTCATAAAATAAAGACAGCGAACCATATAAAAATTAACAAAGCAAGATCTCAATGGAGATTGTCATTAAGTAACTTGAGGTTACATACTTGATCTATATTACCAAATTTCATGAATTTTTTAAACTACTTCACATATATTATTTCAACCATCTCTTTCTCCCTTTGACATGGTCCTTTATTGTCTAGCCAAGCAATCATAGTTATCAAGTAAGGGGCATATCAAGATCACTGGAATGACATTACATCCAGAAACAAAATCAACACAGAAATAGACCGTATGATTTAAATCCCAAACACCCACAGAATTAAAACAATACCTGAATTTCAAACTCCAAAGAAATAGTTACCAAAAACACATCTTAGCTGAAAAGACAAGGAAATAAACTAATTTTTTCACCAACACGGCAAAATTATTTATATCATTCTTTTGTTCGATGATTTTGTGATGTTGGGGGATTTGTGGAGCCATACTTCATCAACAATAAGATGTGATTCTCAGATAAAATATTAAGCGAGACAAGGCAAGGAAATATTCATTTACAGATAAAATTCTGAAAAAGAAAACACATATAAAACTCAGAGTTATATAACTAATCTGTGTAACAGCTTAACTATAGAAATTATTGTAACAGAAAAAGAAATATATAGTTTGGCAGGATGGACCAGGAAATATGCAGAAAAAAATATATTAGACATGCAATAGTTGTGGAGAACCTAAGGAAATGATAATAGACAAGAGTTGCCAATAATTATCTACATTTTACCCCTTCCAAATACTTTGACTTCAATTTCATGGTTCCTTACAATGCCTTTTTCTGTGTCAATTCATGATAGACTCGAAATGCTTAATTCAATGCACTGAAATATAAACTCAGTGTGTTGAAATGTAAAAGCGAATACAAGTCTCTGTTTTCCATGCTCAAAATCCCTTCCCCTGCATACATTACAGTCCATCATACAATACCATTGGGTTTGCACATAGAAACAATAAGAAAAACGTTACCAACAAAAGCATATTTTTTGGTTGAGAATTAGTATTGCGAGCAATAGGAATAGTAGGAGATTAAGATTTTGCAGTATGAAACCGGGGGTATGTTAACAGTAAGGAAATTACTTCTATAGATGGAGGAACTAGTGGCCTCTTCCCTTTAAGCTCTGTTGTCAAGAATTCAAGTTTCTTATCTTCATCCCACTCACTATAGATACCCATGTCCAGATATTTGGTTATTGCATCAAGTGTGTCTGAATGCCTACCAGATTCCTGTAGCATTATGCTTGAAAGTTGGTGCAGGCAGCAGCAAAACTAATTTTCATTTCCTCAAAGAATGGAATTACCTGGCGAAGGTCAAGCTTCATAAGCACCATGCCAAAAGTGGAAACACGTCTAATTAAGTCAGCCAGCCGGCCATCAGCTAAGATCCCAGAACCGAAAGATTGCTGCCAATGTTATAATCAGTCAGTACATTAGCATCTTCAGATAATGAACCAGACTAAATATCGAAATAACCATGGAAAAGCTATAAAATGAATAAACCAGTGAGTCATAGCACAGTAGTAGGGGTTCCAGAAGCTGTTCTTTTGTTTCGTAATAATCACAGGAATTATATTCAACAGGAAGGTCCTCGAGAAGATGCTCTAACTGTCTCCGTGTCTTCAGAAGCTGAATTTAGAGAAAAGATACCTTGTAAGGAGATAAAAACCAGAAGTACCAGAAAGGGGAAAAGTTTTGACCTACTGCACAGATTGCTTAATTTATCCTTGAAAAGTGGAAGTAGATTTTAAATTAAACTCTACAGTCTCTTAATTGGTTGGCTTGCACTACAAACATCGCCTCAAGATTGATGCAGGGCAAAGAAACACAGTGAAAAACATGATGCCAACATCTGCTGCAACTAAATGGGAGAGAAAGCAGGCACAAATCAAAATGATAAATTCATATCTTATTGTGCAGAACTAGTTAAACTATAGAACTAAAGCAGTCATGCTACTGTTTGTTTGATTTTACTTGGCTACTTGGTTTTGTGCCCCTCAAGATAATTTCTATGTTTTACAAGCAATTCACAAGATGCCAAGCTGATCAGTCACTGAGAGATCCATATCATTTACTTCACCAAGTCTAATTTGAAGTAATAGCTTGGTCAAAACATTATATTCAGATGGGCATACCAATGCATGCAGAACACTCTAAAGTTAAGGATCATGTGACTTAGTTCTATATCTCCATTGCATTTTATTGTAATTTGCTAATCACAAAATAAACTGGGTGACCTCTTGGTAGGGTTCCTTCATCTTGTGAAGGAAATTCCTATAGTATATTAATAAATCTGGGTTTTATAGCATTTTTAACCCTCCATTATCAGTGTTTTTACTAGTTTCTGAGGCAATGTGTGCGTTAATTGAGGGCAAATTGATTACAATTGTTTGAAAATACCATTCTAGCATTTTGAGTATGTTTTAGGTTTGGATGAAAATAACTTGGAGCATTCCATATGTTTAAAACAATTTTTTGTGGGCATTTCATAGGTCATGGTCACAAAGGATGGATCCACGTTTGAGAGGAGACATTGCAAAGTTGCTACAATCAAAGGTCATGATCGTGAGATGACGCTCGGCGATTGCGAGTATGACTGTGACTGAGACCAACATTCTGCCGCAAAAGACTCACGGCCGCATGTTGAAGGTGTGCGATCGTGAGGGAAATTTCCATGATCATGCCATTAGAAGTGAATTACATTTTAGCCACCACCAATGCTTACGATCAGAAAGGAGAAGGCCGTGATTGTGAATAGGTTACAAGGAACACGCCGCTATGATTTTTCACGGGCAGTCTTGTCTTTTCAACATCTTCTCAACCTAAGGGGTGTAGATATATAACAAGGGCTAAAACTCTAATCAAGGAGGGATTTTGGATGGTAATTAGACCTTGGAAGAGAGACATAAGCAACTTTGGAAAGGAACATTGACACATGGAGGAACGCATTGTGACGGAGATCACGTTACTTTCTGCATCTCTTACACTAAAAATTCTTTCTATTTTCTTATGTTTTTGAGTTTGTGTTAAGGATGACAGATTTAACATTGGTTATGATCGTAATATCTATGAATTGCTAAATTGTCCTTACTTTTGTAATTTACAAATTGATGAATTGAATTGCTATTAAAGTATTTGATCAATCCTTTAATTGATCGATGACTATGCGGGAAATAACGAGAGGGATACCTACATATTAGACTTTCAATTATAAACATTAATTTTATGTGAATAACAAGAGTGAAACCGTAAGATTAGTGTGAGATAGCATTGTTAATCATAAAATTTATGTCTTGACTCAATAAAGCCTAGGAGAACCCACTAACATCTTGAGTCAAAGCTTTAGGTGATTCCAAAAGAATACTTTAAAGACTTTAAGATAATCTTAATCCAAAAGAATACCTTAAAGACACTATATAATCTCAATCCAAATTAAGAAAATTTAATGAGTTACAAAGACAAATACCAAAAATACCAAACAGAGCTCCTAAGAATAAAAAATCCAAAACACTCATGCAACATAGTTAATAAATGTTTCCGTGCGAATTGCCATTTGAATGATAAGTTTCCATGATGAGATTATCATCTTAAAGAACATATCTACTATTGTGTAAGCATATTCAATGTAATCATAGAATAGTTTCACAGAAGTTATCCACCACATTAAATGCATGATGCCAAAACAACCCAATTTTGCTGAGAAAAGCGAGTTACATTCAGATCAGAGATAATTAGAGAATGACAGTCAACAGGCTACATCTCATTTATCTCAGGAGTTTGGAAAAAGAAGCAGCACCTTTTCTTTCACATCCCCTAGAACAATTCTGTAAGGAGCTATTCCAGGTATCTGGGAAGAGCTTGGTTCCAGAAGCTTGCGAAAGCTGGTCCTTCCCATCTGAGATTCTGCAAATAGTCTCCTCTGAGCTAGAATTTGAGCTGAGCTGAAAGATGATGCTCTTGGCGTCACAACTGATTGAGCATTTCCAGAATTACTAGCATTGCCATTTCCATGTGTTTTAATGGAAAGTTCATTGACATCACTCGAAGATTCTTTGAATATCAAAGAATCACGACTACCCTGTGAGGAGGGCAAGAAGCATATTAGCATTGAGAACTACAGAGTGGTAGAACTATTTTTTTCCCATATTTTACCTGGGAATTGAATGGCTTGAAATCTGAACCAGGAAGATCTAGTTGATGATAGTCAGAGTCTACGTCATTGTGGTCTACAAGATAAGTACAAAAGTTAAAAAAAGGGAAAAACAAGGCATGTTAGCATCACAACTTCTAAAAGGAAAATGATACAATTGGCCAGTTTCTGAGGCATCAGAACACAAACTCCTGTGAAGAAAAATGCAAGCAGCAGAGAAGTTATCTGGCAAGTGCATCATGTTATGAAATATGAGGATGCCGAAACAATGAAATGGGCAGGCTTAAACGCACTGATAACACAAACTGAGTCAGAATTGATGTCTAATTGCAGCACAGAAGGAAGCTCTGGCACAACGAAAAAGCAAGAATTACAATCTCGTAAGGCATGAAAGAAATCAATATGAAGAATTATCCTCAAAAACTTTAATAATAACCATCGGGAAGGACTTTTGCACTGCCCAATAAATTTTAAATAGAACTATCTTCTCCTTCAGTTTAAACAATCATACCACAAACAGGAGTAATTGCAGATAATGTAATCCTGGATGTGAATGAATTCAGTGAACAAATTCGTGAAATACATGAGAATCAATGGTAGAGAATTTCAACGATGCTTACTTTGTTAATTTAGGATAATTCATGAGAAGCTCCCTGCACAGACTACGCACACAAAATGAGACAATTTAACAAAGTATTGCATCATTTGTGTGGGAATAAAACTCAAACAGTAGATAATCATCTGCTGGCATTGACTGCTCGAGGAATGGAAAATAATGGTGCAGTCAGCAGCACATGGTTATCAAGTTCAAGAATAGAACGATGTTAAACAGTATAGGGTGTGCATGTCAACAGCATCACTCCCACTGCTCACTATGCAGAAATGAATTAATTAACTGATAAACAAAATGCCTACCACCATTTCTTAAGCTCAAATAGAGAAGAGTCATATACTAATCCAAGCTATCAAGATCAAGAATTAACCTGCACAAGAGGGTAGACCAGCTCTAGCTGGAAGCTGTGTTGGAAGGGGTGGAGCATGATTGCTATGGTTCTTAAATTGGCCCCTATTTGATTGTGGACTCCAAATGTCAAGCTTATCCTCAGCCATTTTTTCTGAAACAAATTTGAGATATAAAAGTTTATAAGTAATGTTTCAGATAAACAGTTGAATCTATTGCCTAAAGGGATAGCTCAAGAACATCACCACCATTTACCAGAATATATTTAGCCTCGAAAAGAAGAGCATTCAAGTCCTTGGCTTATAATTCGCTGGTTCCTAACTGACATGTTACCTAATCAGATGAATGCTAATTCAGGATGCCAAAAGGGAGTCGGACAGTGTTGTTAGCATTTGGCATGAGCATCAGCTTAAGGACAAACAAGCACAATAAATCACCAAAACCATTCAAACATTTCAAAATCCAGTGCATCCTATTGTGCTCGTATTTCCTCAAAAATGAAAAACATGGAAGGGACAATGACTTCATGGACCATTGCTCCAATTGTGCCACCAACTTGCACGTGGGAATGTGTAACAATACAATCATGTACAACCTATAACATGTTCAAAAGTGGCAAAAGAACATAAATTGGTAAAATTTGTATACTTCGACTTTCCAATACACTCCTACTAGAGAGCTGAACCTTTTTTTTAAGCATCCATCCCGAATTCAACTGAGATTGAATAGGAAACCCACCTGGCTTGTGTACTGGTCCAAAAAGTACTAGGCCAACTCACAAAAAGCTCAGATACCATTCGGTATGCACAACAATCAGAAAACAATAAAGATTGTAGATCCAAGTGAAAACTGTAAATGTTCCACTTCCATAGCATGTCACAGAGTTCTCCTAAAAAAATGACCTATTATTACGTAACTGAGTTAAGGCTGAGCATGCAATATTTTCTTATGTAGTTGAGAGACAAAGATAGTGGTATTGTGAACCCCAAGGAATTAAGTCCAACCACAACATAACAGTATGAATGTTGGCACAACAGACCTTTTCTTAAAATTTCATGTGCCAGTCTTGATAACTTCTCATCGCATTTGTTCATGGAGAGTTCAAATCTGAGGTTATCAACCTCTCGCAGATAGAGATCAACTGCCATCCACCTTGATAAAAGAGACACGTCTCTAGTGACCTAGAACCGAAGAACACTATCATAAACCATTGGGTATAAATATAAAACCTTATAATTGTCACTCTAGCACTACACTGTTTGTTTGAACATATCACTAAAAAATCACCTTTGCCGTCACGTTAGGATTTCCATCTCGATCACCTCCCATCCAAGATCCAAATTTTATTGGAGTGCATGTCAAAGGTAGAGGCTTTCCAGTATGCTGAGAAAAGTGGACTTGTCTTAAGACCAACAACACTGTACCCAGTCCATTGCAGAATACAGGAAAATAACCTTCTTTAGAGCATTGCTGAGACGACGTAAATAATGAGGTATGGCTCTCCAAAGTGATTGCTCCACAATATTTAGCCCTGAAATGAAAAACTGTGTTTTATACAAGTAACAATGCAAACAAATATAAACGAGCCTTATGAAATTTACCAGCCCTAGCTTCATCAACTGGAGTAGGCTTGTGCCGCCTGAGCTCATCTGTTTGCCATATTGAAGAAAGCTCTCTCACCTACAAGAACAAAAGCATTTGTGTAGCATAGAAAATTTCATAGATTTTTTTTTTGTTCTTCTACTTTCACACTGCTCAAACTTTAAAGAAAAGCAGCTACCAGATCTTCTATCAACATCTCTCGATCTTCTTGCCCGAGGTCAGGCCGATCATTATATTCTAAAAGATGCTGCAAAAGAAGAAAGTCATATTATACAGATAAACGTCAAAATCTCACTCTCACAATTAATATTTCGTTTTAACAGAACCAAAAATTTTGGGAAACGGCATACTGCAATTCTAATATGTTTGTATTGCAAGGTTCGTCGATTTATTTGCGTGGGATGTGCTGTTAAGACAATTTCAACCTCCTGTGGAGAAAATTTGCCAACATTACTTCACAAATAAATGTACTCTGACTGTTGAATTTGTAAAACTGGACAGACCGGAGACAATCATTACTAACCTGCTTACAAACTGTATCATGGAGCTCATCTGGAGAAGCACCACTCTGTACAAGCTGATCTAAAGTATCATCACAAGATTTTGATAAGCGAGCAGCGCTTCTAGCCTTAGTAACTCTGTAAAGTTCAGCCCACTTATTATTTTAGAAAACCCAAGTCCAATTTGCTGGCCAACATGTAAATAAGTTGTTAAAAAGTAAACAAAGGGTATACTTGTAGGAACATAAGCTAAATTTTCAGCAGTTGAAAAATCAAATGGAATATAAGCAACAATTAATCAATGAATTTGTATATATGTCATAGTTGATAAGCCTGGAAATTAGACAGAAAGATATCTGCCTTAGCATGCTTCCTCAAGCGCCCCTTTTCCAAGAGACAAGCTCCAATAACATTTTTGTTATACACACACATCTATCATGAGACAACATTCGGGAAACAACACATAATTATGTCTATGAACAACAAAAGCTCATTATACCTGTGATGAGTCTCTGCTATCCCCGTCAGGTTTAGATAATGGCTGAATGCTCGGGCAAGAGGAACAGCTTCCTCAAGTGTCATTTTCGACATCTCTGCTGCCAGTTGCTTCTCAAGAAGCTCTGCCGTGTCCTCAATTCCTGCCATCCTCATATTGCACGCACTCTACCGCATCCACATTTTGTTCATTTATTAGTATTTGCATTCAGTCAAACAACACATACACACACATAATATCCAAGAAAAGATGTTTATCCATCAACCACTCAAAGTTGTAAGTTATCCATGAATAGACATTTTAAAGCACTTCATGACATTCATATTAGAAACACAAGGTACTCAATGCATAAACCTGCATTTCATCTATATGTGCACGCCCACAAATGATAGTGATAGGCATAAACCTTCATAAGAAGCAAAGCATGTGTCACGCCAGCAAAAACAGAGATTTATACGAACCAGATTTTGCTGGTTTAAAAACCGCTGATACACACAGTGCATATGACACAGCAATCCACTAAAAAATCAAATCGTGACTGCAATTGAAGATCCTCGAGTGTATATTTAAATAAAGAAACCATTCAACATATATGAAACTGGAGGCCACATTGCAAAAACTAAAGACGAGCCATTTCAACTAATCCATATTAACGACATCATATGCACGCGGTAGAAAAACACCTTAATTAGAGGAAAAATTAATCCTGGGTCCAAAAAGCCAATCATGGAGGATTAAATCCAAAAAATAAAAGACATGAAGTCCTACTGTTACACGGAAGAAAGGAAACCGCACAAAATATATGTAAGTAAGCACTGGCAAGGCCTTTATTCTGCAGGGCAAAGAAATGCAAGCAAAGCAAGAATTTCGCACAAAGAACAAAGAACCAAAAGAACTAGAAATTTCAAGAAAATGCAGCAAATTAAGCCAACAAACGTAGACAATAGAGAAATCTGAGAAACAGACTACGAGCAAACAATACAAGCGTTAGAAAAGGAGCTGAAAACCCGGAGTGAAATGAACGAAACCTGAGCGAGGACTCTGGTTTTTTCAAGTTTTTCCACGAATTGGGGCCCAACTTCTCTTTGAAGAACATCGTTAAGGAGGTTTTCCAGTAATCTGCAGTCATCTTCAAACCCCCGGAACGATATCTCTTCTGCTATTTCATCTATAATATCAGTCATGCTTTCTTCCTCGAGCTACGTCCACGTAAAAAAATGGAGTCACTCAATCGGAATGGCGCAGGAATCACAGAGAGAGCAATGTCTCCCGTATGTGGTTTTCTGCTTCGCATTAGTTAGAGGAACAGAGAGCGCCTGTGGTGGAGATCCATACGATGTTTTACCGCGAGGGAGTAACGGACGGAGATGTTGCCACGTGGCAAGAGCGGCGGACTTTGTGGTAATTCTGACTTTTGTTGGGTGCCGTTGGTGTCTGTCCCTCGCTGGAAGAAAATTATTTTTAAAAAATTAAAACCCTATAATTTCTTTTTATTTTTTATTTTTATTTATTCCATTCCAGTAATTTTTAATCCCCTGTAACGTTATAAATAGTATCAATTTTGTATTTAAAATTTACTATCGGTTCGTTCGTATAATTATGCCAAAAAAGTGCCTCTTACCACTAGCAACTAACAATACCTATTTTGTCCTTTAATGGGACACTTTCAATTGATATTCAATAACAAGAAGCTCATCTATGTTTAGTGTTTTTAATTTTCGTATGAAACTTATGAATATAAAAAATACTATCATGTTAAAGTAGTTATTGTTTAGTACTTAAAATAAAAAATATTAAAATACCGTTCTTTTATTTATTTTTCACTTTTCTCTTTATATTTTCCCTTTAATTATCTTTTTCAATTATAATTTTTTTATTTTATTTCTCCTTGTTTACTTTTTTCTCTCAAACTTTCCCTCTTCCCTCTCATTTTCTATAATTTTTAAATTATTTTAAAGCATATACAATGGAAAAATTATGGTTTTATTAGATTTAATAAGAACATTTGTGTTAGATGATAAATTATTAAATAATACACATATACATGTAATTCAAAATATTTATATGATAAAAATACAATTTAATGTGTGTGTATATGGTAAGTTATATTTTATACTTTATACATATACACATCGAGTGCACATGAGCTACCAACATGTATTGAGTGTTGATGTTATTTTCATTGAAAACACGATGAAAGCAACAAATTTAAAACCACTAATCATAATTAATGAAGAAGAAGATAGTAACAAACACTAACATTAAATAATTGATTATCAACTGCTACAAAGGAAGAAAGAATGATTTGACAACAATAAGAAGTCTGTGATGCATAATTGTTCACTGTATTGGTGGCCCCTTTGCATTATTCTGGTTCTTTCATTTTCAAGAGGAAACTTGAAAATTATGCTAAGGAGATCTCTTAAACCCTTGTTCTTATCCACTTTCTCTGTCATTTAAAGAAAAAATCTAAATGGGCACAGAGGGAGCCCCATTCTTTTTTTGAAAATACAAATTAGAAATTAATTTACAAGTAGCATGAAGAACCAACCACTTGATGATTTATTATCTAATTCTCACAATAAAGAAAAGCAACTTCAATATGAACTAGTTGGATGAGCCAAGAAGGCATTTTGATATTTCTTAACGTGACCTTAGGGCTTTGGCCACTGTGGAGGATCATGCATGTATTTAAAAAAAGGGAGTAGAGATCTTGAAAAGACAAATTAATCTAAAATTTCGTACATGCAAGTGGTCCAGTTTGTTGAGTTACATGTGAAAATTTATGGATCCCCTTTCACAGTTTCTTTGTTTGTGGACATAAAACAAGATTGCAGTATAGTAATTTATGGCCACTTGGCAGACAAATGTGAGAAGATTGATAAACAACCATATAAGATGTGGAATGTCATCAATTTGCATTATATATATAATTTAAACCGTTGCCGAGACAACAACAATTATGGCAATGACAATAATAATGTGTAGGCAACAGAAGATTATTTTTCTATTAAGCCCAAATTACATATGGAAGGATAGTTTTGATGTGGTTCGACAAATTATGTCCATGTCAATGAATAAAAATTTGCTTATATATTATTTGGGATGCCTGCTTGCTCTTTCTTTCTTGAGGAGACCATGAAAGTGTGGTTTTTTCCTTGTTTTTCCATACATCGCCAACCATTTATATGCAAGGTTTCCTTTACAGTGAGATCAGTTTGTTGACAATCAAATTGGATTGATTTAACTGGGAATTGGCCACTGCTTGAATAGGGATGAAAATGGAGTACATGATAAATTTCGTATAATTAATGCTATATGGGGTTTATCATAAATAATTAAAATGCTTTTTAAATTGCAGTTTCCACCAAATAATGACGTACTTTTCGTGTTGAGATTTTAAATGAATTAATGACCTAAATAATGAATGTATTTTATGGGCTTCTATTTAAATTAATATTCGGGAACATTTATTTAAATGATTTGTTTTGAAACTTTAAATGCATTTACGTGTGTTGCATAGGTAATATCAAAGAAACTACGTCAATGCATGGGAGTTACCTCGGACAATCAATCAAATTTTGTATCATCAAACACACGACTTAACAAAAAAATATTTTATATTTAAATTTTAAAATTTTTTTATATATATAACTAACTACTTATTTTTTAATCATCATAATTATTTATAAATGAATCAATACTTATATATAATTATGTACACATGGACACATGTATACTCATATTTAAATATATTTATACCGTAAAAATTAATTATAATTTTTATATATAATAAAATCGTTCAGTCATTTTATATATGCATATATAAATTTAAATGAATATTATTTTTATTCTATCAAAATATCAATTTCAAATATATTATATATCTCTAACATAACTCTAGTTAAATATTATCTTCTAACAAAACCTCCTCGCAAGCGTACGTACATGTGTATTTATCTATAATTTATTTATATAGCATTGTTCGGTCAGCTGTAAAATTTTAAAAACATTAATGTGTATGATCACTTGCACTGCTGAACTAAATAGTTGGTTGGCAGAGGTCACAAACTGGGTAATACTTATATAGTGACGAGGGTACTGCCACCACCCATCACATGGCAGTGGGCCCCACACCATGAATCCAGGGAGCAAAATTCCCGTGCAAGAATGCACTTCACGAATTAATGACAAGTGTCCAATGACCAACTCGAAAGACTAATTTGATTGAAGTGATTCAATGATTCGACATGAGTCACAGACTTTGGAACCAAAAAAAAAAAAAAAAACACATTTAAGCAAAATTTTGAATGATTCGAGTTAATGGATAATTGAACTCTCGCTTTACTGGGCTAAGGCCGTTCGAAATTTGAATTTTTAGACAATGATAAAACGTAAATTTCAAATGAAACCCATACCATGGTTTCACTTAGTGTACAACTTGTCATTGTCTTTTTTAGAATCATTACAATATATTTAAATTATCTTGATAATTACAAATACAAAATTTGATATATTTAAACTATCTTGATATATTGGGTTAAGTTTGTTCGAAATTTGAATTTTCAGACATTAGTAAAGCAAAAACTTCAAATCTAACCATACCATGACTCTACTTAGTATACAACTTGTCATTGTCATTTCTAGAGCCATCACAACATATTTAAACTATCTCGGTGGTGGTTACAAATAGGATGATGTAATGTTGTTATTTTTGTTGTTAATGAAATAAATAATATGATTATTTTGAGTGTATCGTAAAAGTTTAAAGTGATTGCGTATCATTTTTGTTACTCTTTTTAGCCGTGTCTCTCTTACTTTTGAAATAAGTGTATTTATAATCAGACTACTGTATCACCAAAAACAATTAGGAGAGTGTAATCTAGGCCATTCTCTGTTTCGAATTTTATATCTCATATTTTTTTTTCTTTTTTTACATATTTTTCGTGTACGGTGTGGTGAGAGTGGTGCATCAACTCTACTTTATCCTCTCTCTCCCATTGTGGTAACTACTAAACAAATATTCTGTACTTTATCAAAATTGTTAATCAGTTGGGCGCATCAGTGGAAGTTCTAAAGCCCAATTGCATGAGCTTTTCGTCGTCTTCTGAAAGAGTGGGCCCAACAGAGTAAGTGGGGCCCTGGCCCTGGGATCCCCAGACATCATCAAATAATCATACGACATGCTCAAGAAAGCACTTATTTAGTTCTTTGTTCGATTGCCTGTCTTGTAATATCTATTTATATGTTTGTCGACAATGACCCAACACCATATATTAATCTTTTGCAAAAATAAATTTTGTACCAAAGGTTTATTAATCATATCAGATGAGCGTTTAGAATTATTTAATCTCTGGTCGTAGTCCCAGCTGAGTTATAAATTGGGCTTCCATAATTTATTTCTATGCGATCATAATTCTATCCATTAAAAATTCAAATCAAATTACTCTATCCCAAGCTTGACTAAATTCAATTTTTTCATGCCTTATCAATCTTGAAAATTTCGGTAAAGGTAAACTTCACTACTTTGACTAAGTCTTAACTTAAGTTTAACTTCTAAAAAGATAAGTTAAACCGAATTTGAGCAGTTATCATATCAAATTATTATTCGAAGTCAACTTATTGCCAAAACTATCATTCTACCTGCCATATGCTTTACAAATTTAAACTTCCTTGCACATCAATCCATATTTATCATCAATCCTTCCATATTCATATTAATGATTGATGATTATAAATTCTTCTTTACTTTGGAGAAGATAATCTACTTTTTAATGTCTTTAAATGATTTACTAGTCATGTCACATAAATAACCTATGAGTTGTTCTATCTTTTTCTAGGTTAAGGGAGAACAAAACCCATTTCAGCGGCCCACAGAATGTTCGACGGGATCCAACACCTGGGCCTCGTCGTGGGCTTGCTCAAATGTCGCCAATCTGGTCTCTGATTGTTGGGAATCTGACATGGTCAAGTTTTAATTCAGATATCAAGCTGGTGTTTGTTTTAATTTTTTGTTAAGAATTATGTAAAAGTAAGAAGTAAGTAAAAATAAAATTTAAAAAGTGTAATTGTTATATTGAAGCTGAGAATTTGAAAACAAACACGTGCTATATGTATGTGGGTTTTTAGCTATAATAAAATATTCTAAATCTCACCATTTTCTGTTTTATTTTGTTACACAAAATTTGGTAGTTTTCATCTCAATTAAGGATACCAGATAAACATTCTCTTAGAGAATATTTACACATTTAACTTTTCCTCATACCCAAATAAATAGAAAGGAAACAAAATCAACACCCAATTTTCTGATAAAAATTGATTCATTAATACCGATTGAGTTAATGTGCATTGGTAACATCCATTCCTTCACATCATTATTACCTTGTTATTCTTGAAAATTAATTAATTAATCAAAAGTAACCTAGTTTTAGCTGTGATTGTTGGATGCAGATCATGATTAGTTGATCCATAAAATTCTGAGCCCATCACCACCTTAAACGAGAAATATACTAAAGAAAGAAAAATGGGATTTTAAAAACCAAATGTACGGAAGATTTGGCATAATGGAGCCCAAATATTCAGTTCCAAAACTTGGGCTATGTTTGGGAGGAGGTCTTTTGAGAGGCGAGATTGTGTTAAAATAAATAGTTTGTTTGGAAAAAATATTTTAATACGATAAATAATACGATTTATTTGAATTGTATATTTAAATATATATATATATATATAAAATATATAATAATAATAATTTAATGATACGATAATATATATAAATAATAATTATTTTTATGATATAGATATATATATATATAAACATGTAATAATTAAAAATAATTAATTAATTATATATATAAAAAAATTTTAAATTTAAATTTAAGAAGAGATTTTATGATATAAAATATTTAATTACATGAAACAGATGAGATAAAAAAAAAAATGTGAAAGGCGGCTAACAAACATAGCCTTAGGGACTGTGTGGACATGTGGTGGGGGCCAAGGTGGGAACAAAATCTTGTGTGTCTTTTAATTGAGATCCACTAATTGGAATCTCAAATTCAACAATTGAAACTAGGTAATCATTGTTGGTAGTACTTTCCAGCCCATTCTTTTTCCAGATTTACGGTTTATTGGCTCGATGCCATCTCTCAAGATAATTTCTCTTTTCACGATAAATTGTTTGTGTCAATCGGCTGAAAATAAAGGAAGTTATTAGATTTGATTTCAATTAAGTTATATAATATTTTGAAATTTAATTGAACTTAAATTTGAATTTAATTAATTTTTTTAAATTTAATCTCATTTTTTAAGTTAAATTTTAATTTAATTTTGAATTTTAAAAAATTAAGATGGATAATATTAGAATAATTATTTGAATTGTTACTCAAATTTGATTCATTAACACTCATGAAATGTTAACTAGTGTAATTCTACTACTATTTTTAAATATGACTAATAAAGATTGCACATTCTATTAGTGTATAAAGTTATTTATAATTATAAAAATTTTACTCAAAATAATAAAATACAAATATTTAAAATTTAAAAGTATTAAAATATTTAAAAAATAAAGAAAGTTTAAAAGAGTCTAAAAATAGAATAATTTTAAAAGGGAATACACATAAAAATATTAAGTCAAAGAATAGTGAGAAATAAAAGGATAAAAATAAAAAGAATTTAAAATAAAGATAGTTGTGTAATTTAACTTTATGTAGTAAAAAAACTTTACTAACTTACTAATATAGTATTAATAACACAAAGTTAGTGGTGTGTTTGGGGTGACCAGAAAAAGTTTGATGATTTAAGCGAGAAAAAAATAAATGTTTAATGTTAAAATTTGAGTGAGTAGAAAAATTATTTATATATATATATTTAATATGTGACAATGATTAAATAATATGATAATATTTAAAGTTATAGGATATAAAATATGAATTTGGTTGAGACAATTATAGAGAAATGTGTTTACTTGATTGTGTATGTGTATAATAATTAAAAAATTATTTATTAATTATAAAAGGTAATAGAAAAAAAATTTTAAATTTAAATTTGAATAAAATTTATATAATAAAATATTTAATTTATAAAATTTTAATAGAGATAGAAAAAAATAAGGCAACAATATTTCAGTTAAAGGGTGTGTTTGGAAGGGGGGCGGGGTGGGGGCTGAAAAACGCCACGGTAGAAGGCCTTTTAACATTCAAATGGAAAGGCAACTACTTGGCACCTAATGAAGCTAAATTAGTAGGGGCAGCTTGTAATTTTCCCCAATTAACAGTGCTTTAAGTGTCAACACAATCATAATAAGCACTCATTTATTGTCTCATCTGCAGTATTGTCCCACAAATTACACAAGAGTCCACGTGCAGGACACAGTTTGCAGCCCAATTTCAGGGCAATGATTTTACTCCCAACCATGACTAAACGACCCATTTTAGACAGGATCCTGGGGCTCTGACGACTAATCCGTGGACACGGCCACCCCAAACATTAAATATGGCGGGTAACTTGCCGGAAAGAAATTAGATATCATGCGTGAATTGAATTGGTTTTTTGTCCTTTTCTTTGTGGGGTAGGCTCCGCAGAGTGGGCACGGTTTCGCTGTGGCCTCACATATCCTTATACTGTTTGCAAAGCATCTCCTTAAATGACTCGAGGCCCCGTTTATTTCCTACTATCCCAACTCTCTTCAACCTCCTCTGTTCTGTGCATCAGCCCCCACCATTGGAGAAAACCATTCAAGATTAAATACTTGTCTCCTCACACTCCACTATCCCTTTTTTTCGCTGCTTGCTTCACAGTATTTCACCTGTTTGTGGTCTTTCGGGTCTGTTCTGTTGTCTCCGTTCTTCATTGCATCCTTCGCTGTATATGTTCTCTTAGGTCAGGTGGGTGGGGCTGCTCACCTTCTCCTGTCAGGACTTTTTCCTGCCACAGTCCCTCGTTCAGAAGCAATAAATTCATCCCTCCATAAAAAAAAAGGATCAAAGAATAACAAGTGTCCCTCTTTTATCTGTTGTTTTTCCTTTCCATTTGTCGGTTTAATCCCTCTTCTTTTGTTTTTGCGGAGAGATGAAGACAATTATGGCTAGGACTGCGCATGACTCGCTCTCATTCTCCAGGAGATACTTCAACTGGAAGAAGAAGGCCGTCGAGGACGAAGAAGACGACATGGAAGAAATCTTGGCCGTTGACTCGTCAAAGTCTGAAGAAAAGGGCAAGTCAGAGGAGTCAATGAATTTCCCTCTGCAGCATTCACTCTCCGCCCGGTCAGCCAGAACGCCAAGAAAGAAGCTTTCGGTAATGGCGGTTGCTAAGCTGCGGTCGGCCCTTGCTCTGGGCAGGGCCCGAACCCACTTCTCGTCGGGCCTGGGCTCGAAAGTTGTTGTCACCCTTTTCGGGCACAGGCGTGGGCACGTGCGCTTTGCATTCCAGGAGGATTTCAAGCTGAGCCCGGCCTTTCTGGTTGAACTGGCGACACCAACGAGCGTTCTTGTGAAGGAAATGGCATCCGGGCTTGTGAGAATCGCGTTGGAATGTGAGAAGAAGACTGAGAAGAAAGGGTTTAAACTGTTGGAGGAGCCTATTTGGAGGACTTACTGCAACGGCAAGAAGTGTGGGTATGCGATGAGGAGGGACTGTGGGCCCGAGGAGTGGAAGGTCTTGAACGCGATTGGTCCGATTTCAATGGGGGCAGGGGTGCTTCCTCGGGCAGGGAATGGAGCGGAGTCAGATGGGGAGATGATGTACATGAGAGCCAAGTTTGAGAGGGTTGTGGGGAGCAAAGATTCCGAAGCCTTCTACATGATGAATCCTGATGGGAATGGAGGTCCTGAGCTCAGCATCTACTTGCTCAGAGTCTGAGTTTATTACATAGTTCTATCAAGTTTGTGTCTTATTCTGAGCTTCAGTATTAATGTCTAGAGTTATAGTTTTTGTGATGGTTATATGCTCCAATGTCCGTGTTCTTATGGCTAATGGTGTTTGTTTCTTGAACTTTTGATGGTGGGAAATTTTACTGGTTCGAGGCTGAGGGATAGAAGCAAACATGAGATGGTATATCTGTGTATAGGATGGGTTTTAGTGTTTTCCTAATGAATCAACGTAGGGGCAAATTTGGTGTTTGGTTTTTCCGCCCATCATGGTTCTGCTGATTTTGCTCCTTCACACTTTGTACTTCATATCTAAATATCAGCAAATTTGATGCAATCCAAATGGGGTTGGGGGCCATTCGCTTTTATGTTATTGCTATACACATCCACCAATACTCAAGTCCATTTGAATGACAGTCGTTGTTGGTATTTCATAGGTTTGGGTGCTAATGCTAAATCCTATTCTTCGTTTGTGTCCACAATTGTCTAAGTCTATGGTTTGGCAATTCTTCTGTCAAGACTCAAGAGTTGTTATATTTGTTTGGTTAGTTGGGGCATGTTTTCTTGGCTAGTTGTTTGGTGCCAAGCTGACTGAATGTGTTTGCTTCTTGTGGATTGTTAATGTGGGATTCTCCAGAAGTGTTTTAGTTCACCAGTCGTATCTTCTGCCGCGATCGTCAGTACAATCCAGATAAAGATATGCTAATACTTAATTCTAGACACAGATGGAACTATTGACTGGAAGCTATAATGCATTTTGTCATTTGGACCCGGTAATGGAAGGATTAGGAAGAACAAGACACAAGAAACAACACATTAATGATTGGGCATGTTTAGGCCACGGGCTCGAGCTAATCACACACTCCAAAACATGTGAATGGCCGCCCAATAATGATTTTCACGTGGTATTAATGACTTCTTACTTTCTTAAACACCTTCCTAGATAGATTTTAATAATGGCACACAAATAATAATAATAATAATAATAATAATAATAATAATAACAACAATCACACACACACACACACACACACACACACACACAAACACATATATATTTTTTCCTATTCTATATATGACCATTCTTCAAAGTAAATTAACATACCTGCTATATTATATGTTTGAGATTTGGATTTTATAGTACATGTGTTGATAGACGAATTTGTCCCAAAGATCTAATTACCAGCCGTTGATGGTCCAAGTTGGTAATCAATCCATTAAGTTTTTTATGTATATATTGGGATTTGGTATGAGCACAAATTTGTTCACAAGTTCTCTTATTTGGAGAGTCACGAGAATCTTAATATCAGTCGTTGATATGCCCTCTTATGCTTGTTCTTTGTCTGAATAATTTTTGTCAAGAATTCAAACTTTAAAATATTCAATTAAGTAAACTTCTTCATTATATTTGTCATTCGATGTTTGAATAATTCAAGCGTGTGATAAAGGAGTGTCATTATCTTTAATAAAAGGAGCCACCATAATGCAGGTAAAATGATGCCATGCTCCTTTGAAGAAATAGTGCAAACACTTTATATGGTCTGCTGAGGAGTCTGATTAGGACAACACCACTTTACATTGTTGCCTAATATGATCAAACTCACACCCACGTTCACACAACATTGTCTCCATCTGGATATGCCTTGTTGGATGCTCAGGGATTAGAAAAGAATCCATGTATAGGCTCTCGACAACCACAACCCCATAAAAAATTTTTGATAGTTTGGTTGACATTAGTGTCATTTTTATTTATCTGTCATTAACACAACACATTCTTCTATCTATATGTTTTGTAACAAAAAAAAAATAAAATTCATTACTCTCTCTCTCTGGTACGCATCCCTAATCAATAATTCATCCCCTATAGATAATTGCTTACTCTAATTTTTACTTTGCGTTAGAGTTTTGAATTTTAATATAGCTACAAGTGGCTACATGTCCAAAAATCGAATTTAGATTCATGATGTGGGAGTGCTTAGGCAATATATCAATCAAAGAGAGAATCTTTCTCCACAATTTTTGTCAATATATCAATCAAAGTTTGAAATTTTTCTACGACGGATATGATTAGTTCACAAATTACTAAGACAAAACAGATTGGATCACATTATGCAGATCCCCAAATTGTGGCAGTCATTATTCACCGTTCACTCACTGAAACTCCAAACATGCTGCTTGTAAGATGCAGAGGATGTCTTCTTCTTTGTGAAGACTGAGGCAGAAAATGGAGCAGGGATTGTTGGGTAGTGCTGGGGGCAAATATGTCCAGACAATTTCAGTCAAGTCTGCTGATTTCTTTAATCAGAACAGCATATTTTTCAAAGGTTTTGATTCTTTTTAGGAACCAATGCCTGGATGTTGCTTTACACCTCGTTCCAGTTGCCTAATTGGAGTCAGATTTAATTCGAAAATAATTTTCAATTTAATTGAGTTTAAAATTCAAATTTTAACATTTTTTTATTTTAATTTCATTACCTAAATCAAATTTAAATTGAATTTAGTCGAGCTTAAGTGGTTATCGAACTTGACTTGATTAAGTCCCTCCATGCTTTTATGCCCTTATATTTCATCAACTTATCTTTTTTCACTCACCTTATTTTCTTCATTGGCATAAACAAACATCAAAAGAAGGGAAATAAAAAATAAAAAAAAAAGATACAATTTCTAACATAGGACATCAAATCAAACAATTTTCACACGAAGAGAAAGGAAAAATGAACCCTTCCAAGGATCATGATTGAATTGGAAAAGGATAATGAATGATTGGAGTGATTCTTAGTTCAGTCAAAAATTCACATTTTTGTTTTTAGACTTGAACATTGACAATTAAAACCGTGGGACTCAGAGTTTAAATAGAATATCTGAAATACAAGATCTCTATGTGGCAGTTCAAATTCAGCTTTAAATTAATTAACTGGGTTCAGATTATATTTATCTATGCTACAATGCATGTTGTTCTGTTTGATCTTCTAATGTATTTTTTAAATAATTTTAATTATAACGACTTTCCTTGATTCTTCAAGTTAAAAAAAAAAATAGAGGGTTTATTGGTAAAATATATTTCTCCCTCATTAAAATATTTAATAGTTAAACTGTGTGTGGTAAATGCTTTTGTTCATTTAATAAATTTCTCAAAATATTATCTCTAATAAGTTCACTTGCTACTACTTTATTCTATTATTAAATGTAAAATAAAATAAAGAGTTTATTAGTAAAAATATAACATCTCTTTTATTAAATATAAATTATTTGACACCTATATTTATTATTTTAAGCCCATTTTATTTTTTTATTTTTCTAAATTGCTTCTACTAATATAATAAATTTATACTAATAATATAAGAAATACATTTACTCAAACAAAATAATTTTATAGTGCACACGCAAAGAACTTGTCAAAATGCTCGTCTATATGTGTGAGTTACATCTATATTTCAAGTCTAAACTTGGTGAAATTATCTTGACAACAAAGGCCATGAGCATGGGTTTATTTGGTCTGTACTTTTTCTGTACTGGGCTTGGATCTGAAAAGCAGGCTCTGTTTGGTCCAAAAATGATGGGCCCCGTTTGTGTTGGGGCCTTAGTGCCCAACATCTGCCTGCCAGGGCTTCTTTTTCTCATGTTCTTTGGTCGACAATGATTTTTTTAAATTCGGGGGGGATTGAATCAGTTCAAGATGATGGAAAGCAAATTTTACTCGTATTTTAAAAAGTTTATTGAAGTATACATGGCAGAGACATTCCTCAGAAAAATTGGACCAATGCATGAATATTTTAATCACCAAAACGTTGGTAGAGTAGAAAAATTAAGCTTAGGACTACATGGAGTTTGCCTGTGACGAAGGAAATAATTAATGTCAAATTTACTATTTTATGATAAAAGAAATAATTATGTTTGGGAGACGGGTTTTTGGTGAAACATGATGTTTGTATGAATAAATAATATGTTTGGTTATAAAATTTTGATATTTTAAAAATTTTAATATATTTGACACATGTATAAAATATATGATAATAATTATATGATGTAATAATGATTAATTTTGACAATTTAAATATATATAATGTGAGTGTATGTGCAATGAAGGTGATAGATTCAAACTTATATAGGTACTAGTAGATTTGACACACACCAGTCACCATGTGTGTGTAGAATTATTTATGGAATATAAAATGATTGTATTTTCAATAATTTAAATAATACTATTTAAAATATAAAAAATATATAAAATAAGAATATAAATAAAGATGGAAAAAATTGAAAGTAAAAAGTTTGAAAGGAAAATACAAATAAAGAAAAAGTAAAAGAAAAGAAAATCGTAAAAGTGCGCGATCATGACAAGACTCGAGGAAGAAGCCCCGGAGGAAACATAATTAAAAATAAGAGTAAATACATGATTTTATATTTATATAACAAAAGGGTAAATGCATAATTTTACTCTTTGTAATCAAAATAGGAGTCAAACACTTAATAATATAGTATAATATATATACACACACTAGCTAGTGAATTTCGCACACACTATGTGTGTGTGTAAAATTATTTGTAAATTATAAAGTTGTTATATTATAAATAATAAAAATTATATTATGAAAAAGTAAGAGTAAAAAAATATTTAAAATAAAAAAAAAGGGATGAAAAAAATTGAAAGTGAAAAATATTTTAAGAAAATATAAATAAAAATAAATTAAAAGAAAGGTAAGATAAATAAAAATAAATGCGTAATTTTATATTGTGTAATCTATAGGGACAAATATATAATTTTATTTAGTAATTTAGTAGAACCAAAATAGGCCTAAACTCTTAATAATATGGTATAAATATATAAATACAATATAGATTAAGTGACGATGAGTGTGTGTGTGTGTGTGTGTGGGCTTACAAGTCTCCATCTTTATCATGTTTCAATTCACTATGCTATGCAAATATATAAAGGGTATGGATGTTTACTCGATGATTGAATATCCAACTTAAATTTTTCGATTCTATTGGGTTCATTGTTAAAATAATTTTGGTCAGTCCAATATTTTGATTATTGGATTTTTTCAAAAAATTAAGAAAGAAAAATGAAATAAAAAAGGAGGAAAAATGATTATATTAATGAAAATAAAAAGAAAATATTAATAAAAATGTCCATATTAACAACAAAAATGACAATTTTAATAAAGATGTCAATATTAATAAAAAAATAAAAATAAAAATAAAATTCCGTATTTGATATTGTCTATCAAATCTAAATATCAAAATGAAGCCAAAATTAAGTTTTAAAAATTATGGTGCAAAGCTTAGATCCACGGGTTCCAATATAGAATACAAAGCGCAGAGATGGTCAAAATCGAATAACAAAATTAAACAGCAGTAATTTTGACAAAAATCTACAACAGACACGATAACGATTTCCACCTAGTCCGTACATTGATATCCTTGACAACAAATGATTAAACACCACATGAATCTGTACACTATTACCAAACTCTCAGTGCTCATCAGTATATTTAGAAACAGAAAAAAACAAAGTGACCAAAAAATCCAAAAGGAGTAATACTGTGGAAGACCAAATTAATCCATAAAATCAAACATTCTCAATTCACAGGGGAAGAATTGTGCCTCTTGGATGGAGCAGAAGGAGGAATAGGGACTCTCTTGGGAAGCATAGTGACATGTAAGCCATCAGCTGGTGACTTCTCCCTGTCCCAAAAGTTCTCCAAAACCATGGCTGAGACATCATCTTCCTTCTTCCTCGTCGTCATCGTCCTCCCCGGCCTTATCCCGACACAAGAATTTACCAGTAAAAAGCCCAGAAAAATTATGGAGACTATAATTCTTCTCGAGGAAGCCATCATGAGAGAATTAGAATTGAGTTCTCTTTCTGGGTCTCCCCCTCTTAGCTTTATCTAACACACACATGTGTATATATATATATAGAGAGAGAGAGAGAGAGAGAGAGAGAGTGCGTGGAGGGGTTTGGCAATAATGTGCATGGGAAGAAGGATAGGAAAATGCTGCAGTGTGAATGCTTGAGAAAGAGCACGCAACGGACAACGGAGTGATGAACTTCTCAACGGCAACGATTGACGAAATTGCAGTGGAATTCTTCAATTCTAACATCTGGTGGCCGGCTTGCATTTTAGTTTTTCCTAAATTCTTTGAGAGATCTTCCTTGAATTTTCTTCGTTGATTCGTCATCTGTGGCTACTGCGACACAGCTGTAACGCAGAGTATATGTCACACGTATTTTTAACAAATTAAATAGTATGCATGCATGGATTGAACGCTATTCATATGGGAAATGAGTTGGCTGGATTTGCGCGGGTAATCACATTAAATATGCTTCAATACACGATTCATTTAGGCTATGATTGGAAGAGGTGTTTCTGTAGGATATGATGTTAGAAAATGTTGCGTTGAAATGGGTAGTATATTTGAAAGGAAGGTTTTAAGGGAACAAGTTGTAAATTTAGTTGAACATATATATATATATATATATATATATATAATATGAAATAATGATTGAATGATGTGAAACTTTATAAAAATAATGATTACATTTTAAAATATAAATAAAAATAAATGTATATATATATATGTAATATATATAAATATTGATTTGATTGTAAATAGGTATAATGATTTAATAATAATTAGTTTATATATATACATATAGTGAGAAAATTTGAATTTGAATTTGAATTTTGATAAAAATATTGTTGAATGGTATATTTAGAGTGTGAAGTAAGAGATGATGTTTTAGAATTGAAAGATAGTATCCAAACATAACCTTAAAAAGTATATGCTTAAGGAGTCAAAAGGCGGTGATTTGCCAAGTTGAGTGAGAAAATATCATTCAATTTTAAAGTCAAATAAAAAAAGCATGAAGTCTTTGACCAAGAAACGAGATTTGTCATTTGTCATGCTGTTGACGAGATAATAACGGGTGCGGGTCATATGCTTACCGACAGAGCGAAGAGAAGACCGACACTAATTTTAAATTTGGTAAGACTTCTAGAGTTAAGGTAGCATGTGATAAAGGCAAAAACGGTGACTTATTAGTGTCATGTTATACAATCAATTGGTCAAGATTGTTATAAAATAAATTAAAGGAAATAATTGCACCACCAAAATCACAGAGTAATGAACAAAAGTTCAACCTGGAAAAACTTTTTCTCATGTCTAAACTGAACTCATGAAACACGAAATTCATGAATCACATTCATATGTCGTGTCTCTGGTAATAAAATTGAATATAAGTATGAGAAGACATCATGGTATTCTTGAATTAGAAGAAGAATAATACATCTGTGCATGACACAGGAGTTGAAATTTTAGGCACCGGATTTTGCTGCAGATGGACATATTACAGGGCACATCAGCCGTAAATTTCTGTAAGACCAATTGATATCAACCAGACAGCAACGACTTCGGACGGTGTCTAATGCCTGCGTGCCGGTGCCGGCCAATGGACTTTGCCCCATCCATCCTTCATCCAATTAGAAAATATAATAAGGGTTATGAGCCAAAATTTAAAAGAGATAATCTATACTAGGAAATTGTTGCTCACTCGACATGTGTGCATGCAAAAATTCAAAATTTAATATATTATCAAATTAATTGTAATATTATTGTCACTGAAAATTTTGTTGGCACATTTGTCTTTGATGCAGTCATCGATTCTCCCGAGAGTTCATACTTGGCGAGCAAACATATTAATATAACAAAGGCATTTTTCTTATGCTACTAATGCTTGCTCTCCTATTCTGCCCACGCTTGATTGAGGAAGAGTTATGGGACGTAAAAAAAAAAAAAAAAAAAACACGGATGGGCCTGGGGCATATTAGAAAGGAAATGAGGAGCGCAGTGAAGTAATTATCAATGGTTGAGTAAATTTGGACTCTTGATAATTGCTCTTAAGTTGGACGGCTGCATGGATAATTTTTGAGTCCAACTATGTGATATGGCTTATGGCTAGACAAAATTGGATGAAATTCATATTGATAATGAAGACATAATCTGACATTGATGTGATTGCATCAAACAGCAAAAAGATATGTACCAAAATCTCTGGTTATTCCAGATTATGACTATGTTGTTTCGGACATTGTTGCAATATCACTAAGGAAAGTGTGATTTAGTCGACTTTGTAGGATGTTGAGTTTATCTATAAGACTTTACATAGAATGGGGAACTACAGCATAATTAGTATAAATATCACATCATTCCAGACTTGAAGAGCAATCTTTGAAAGCTCCAAATACTAGCCATGAGAGTGCTAGACATCTTGAATGATTATTTATGTTTATGTGAGACTTGGATTGTACGAACAACATAGTTTAACACAAACTAGCCAAGTGTGTGTGAGTTGAGCTTAAGAGGTACTTAGGTTAAGTACAAAATTGGAGAATTTTGGTATATTCAATTCTTTGGTCATCTTAGAGGAAGGTACGGGATTTTTGTGAGAGGTGTGAGTGTTATTCACCTTATTATTTACTATATTTTGGTTGTGATAGTGAATAAATCTTGGTTTGGTCTCCACAAATATAAAAGTGGATTTCTAAATTGTGTTAACAAATATTAGAGTTCCTTATTTTTAAGTCATTGTTGGTGTGTGTGCATGTCTGCTTGTGTTTGTGTGGTTGTTTTCTATAGGACTATTCAAATTAAGTTATATTGTTGCAACACTAGTTGTAACAACATTGCTGGACAATTTTCAAGTGGCATTAGAGCCAAGTTGCCTAAGAGAGCTTGATTCAAAGAAGGTGAGATCTTGGTGCTTCCTGAAGACATGCAGACATGAGTGCTAAAAAATGTGCATTTACAGTATGCCTTTCACTTCTTAATGGTTCCACCTATCCATATTAGAAGGTGTAAATGCATGCATTTATTAAATCAAAAGATGAGGAAGCTTAAAATGCAATCGAGATTGAATGAAAATCGCTGATCGAAGTGAGCACTGAAGGCATGGAATTTCGAAAGGATCTCAAAACATGGACTGCTAAGGAAGCAATTAATGCAATTTTTTTAGGTATAGACGAAGAGCAATTCAAGTTAATCTCCACTTGTAAGTCCGCAACGGAAGCTTAGAAAATTTTACAAAATACTCATGAAAGAACAAGCATGGTTAGAAATTCCAAAGTGTAAATGTTGGTAATAAGATTTCATCTTAGAATGGGAGAAGGTGACACAATTGCTGATTTTAATGGTTAGTTTTGTCATATTGCTATCCAAGCTTTCCAACTAGGTAAGAGATATTTTGATGCAAAATTGGTAAGAAAAAATTTGTGATCTTTATATGAAAAAGTTACGCCTAAAGTGGTTGCAATTGAGGAGGCAAGGGACGTAGACAATATACATCTGGATGAACTTATGGGGTCTCTATTAACATATAAGATGAACTTGAGTTATGTTAATAGAGACAAAGAGATAGATATAGTGTTTTAATGTGATGATTCATGTGACCTTGATAATGCCTGTTCTAATATTGATGTTGATGCCAAGTACCTAGCTAAGAAGTTGAAAAAGTTTTTAATCAGCCAAACAAATTTGGAGATTCATCTAAAAAGGATTTAAGAAAGAACACGAAGAAGTTTAAGAAGAAAGAAAAGACAGAACCATAAAATAAAGAGCCATAATGCTATGAGTGTAGTGGCTATGGCTATAATCAAGCCATATGCATCAAGAAGTAGGGAAAATCCATAAACACAATTTGAAGCCAGAAAGGATCTGAAAAATCTGAGAATGAAGAGAATTAAATAAGCAACCATATGGCTTTTTATTCTATGAGCAAGAAAGCTTAAAAATAATCTTACAATGTTAAAACATCAGTAGCAACATCAGAGGTTCAATAAGAGTACAATAGCAGTGATTCTAAAGAGGAAATACTCAATACCTACAAATTGGCTTATGATAAGCTATTGTCACTTCAAGCCGAAAATAATGACCATAAGAAGCAAATATGTAGATTGAATAATGAAGTTCAAAATTTGATTAAAAGAAAATCATATGTTGAATATTGAAAATAAGAGACTTGATGTCATTTGTCATGAGGCTAATAAAAAGGCTAATGAGGCTAAACTTGCTTTAATGAAATTGAATTTTGGAAATGTTAAATTGGATGATGTTTTATCTATGAGAAAGAATGCAAAAGATCAAATAGGTTTGGCATTTGTAGAGAGAGGTGAAAGTAGTAACCAACAATTAAAGAAAATCAAGTTTGTGAAAAAGACAATATTACAAAAATTTGATCCAACACTTGCTGTAAAGAATTCTAGGAGAAAAAAGAAATCTATTCCTATTGTAAGAAATTAGATCATCTAATGGAAAGGTGCTTTGCATTGCTTGAACATATGCTGTGAGTTAGTATTGTTGTACTTATGTTGGCAATATTAAAGGTAAAAGAGTCACATAAAGTGGGTCTAGGTTAAAAAATCAAACCTTAGATGCTTTATATCTCATGGACATCCAAAAGATTGCTTATAGGACACATGGCATGTTAGCAATAGAGGATAACTTTTAACATACAAAAGTTATGCATGTAGGTACAAAAATTTTGGAGAATGCCAAAAGAGTAACATTCGAGGGGAAGCAAGCAAATTTTTATATGCCAAACATTGTAATAAGGACCTACGTATGACTCAAAATTATTTGGATTGAATGGCTGGTGGCCCATGTCTATTTCTCTAATTTCCATTTCTTAGGAATAAATTTTGTGAGATATGGCTTGTTTGGCCCTATCGAGGAGAAAAAAGGGGAAACTTGTGGAGAAAAAGGGGAAAATCTGTTAGCCACCCACATCCGACTTTTCCCCACCCCACCTTCATCTCTGATTTATATCTCTAGTGTTCTCTCTCCTTTCTCACGGTAGCCACTTACCTAATCGTCTCAGCCATCTTTCAATGCTAGAGATGACGCGGAACTCCTCCTTCCTTGCATATCGGTGGTCATCGTTGGTGGATCTATTGAACAATATCCATTTTGGGCCTTTTTCTTGGGAGCTCCTTTAGCTTCCATCATTGCCCCCTTTCTTATCCTTTAGTTGTCACTACAATCGACAGAGATGGCACAAGTTGTGCACAGCCGATGGTGAGGAGGAGTCAGTAGGTTTTGGGGTGGTGTAGGCTGCAACACTCCATCCTTCATTGTCTTCGATCGTTAGAGATGGGAAGATGGTTGTGACAGGCTAAGTGATGGCAGGGATCAAAGGACACAACCGTGTCTCTTTCTCCAATTGGCTTCTCTAGTTGCCACCGACACCCTCCACTATTGCACGTGTTGTTAGGTCCATGCTGTTTCTAACTCCCACAGTTCTTTTTTTCAAAACAAAATGGTGTGATTGTGTAGCTATTATAAGGGACAACGTGTTTGAGGGCAGAGGTGTTAGAGTTGAACATAACATATCTTGACCGGAGAATTAATGATGGTTTGTAGCCATGGTGTCTCGTGTGCCTTAATAATGCAAACCTGAGCCACAAAGTTGCATTATTGTATTTTGTAATTGCATGTTATTTGAAATACATGAGAATGGAATGGTTGAGTTGATATTGTTGTTCAATGTGGTATTTTTCTAATGGGTGTTTTCTAGTGTCGTGGTCGGCGGTTGCCATAGCTATGGTGCCTTGTTTTATTACAAAATTTGGATTATGTTTGGGTAGAAAGAAAGGCCTAACTATGATTATTATTTTAATTATTTTATTAATTATGAATTTAATTTAATTAAATATTAATGGAGTGGTGTTGTTTTGACACAACTTTTGTGCTAGGGCATTAGCAAAAGTTGTGGAACGGTAGCAGGAGACTATCAAATTGTGGAGAAGCAATGTTTGAACATATGATGCTGAAACAGTGAAATAGTGTTAGCTATAGGGAGTATGGTGAATAGACGTAGAACTGTGATAGTTTGTTTGTCTAATAATGTGTCTATAAAATATATATAGTAAGATATACCTATTGGTTGTAACATCTTGGTATTCAATGTTGGCACTATTGGGGAGCAATTGACATTTATTCTCTTGCCTTTAAATCCTAATATGAGCACATGTTTCTTCACACTCATGCTCATGCATTGCACTTTTTCTGTCGGAGTTTGATATGTGCTTGGCTAGATTTTTTTTTTAACAATTAAGAAGTGTGTTATTTTTAGTCATTGTGTGATGTAAGTTATATTGTTACAGCTACAACTGGCTGCCCAAAACCAATGGATAGGAACTGTTGTGGATTTTTATTTTATATGATTTATCTTTTATATTATTATGTTGATCTTAAATCACATTACATTTCCATATGTACATTGTTTATTCATGTTGATTGTGTAGTGTATTTTAAAATGTGGTTATTATTTAAAAGGTTGTGTTGAATTTATAAATGGTAATTATGTTTGCAATAATCTTAAAAAATTTGATCAAGTTGATCGATGACAATGGGCTTGATTCGTATATTGTGATAAAAAACTTAACAAAAAATATTTAGATTTATTCGTGTCTGTTAATAGATATAAACTATTGCGAAATATAGTTACTAACATTATTACTCATTCATGGCTACGAATCAACGGAATTGGGTTAATTAAAAAAATATCCTATTTTAAGAAAGTTGTTGCACTATTAAGCTAAAAGTATGGTGCATTACCAAACTGAATTTAAAGAATTAAACAAAATATTTAATTGATTTGATTTTAATTTTAAACTTTTTTGGAAAGCCATCCCTATTGAATTCTCGTGGCAAATTTTGAGTATTTCTATTAGTTCATTTCTAGATTTAAAAAAATCAAACATGTAATCATATATAGAATAGCAACAAATTAATTCTGATGAAAGTGGTAACAAAAAGCTACCATATTACGAACTAAATTTTGTTAATAAATATTATTTATAGATGTGTAATTCAACTTTAGTATTAATTATTATTTATACCACTACTTGGTTAGATCAATGGCTAATTATACTCTATAATTAAGTTGTATTCTGATTAAATTCTTAAATTAAGTTACTATGTCAATAATCAAATTACACCATCGTTTAATTTAATTTAATTAAATCACTATATTTATTAAATTCAAAAATCTATTATGGTTTAATAATTTGTTATTATTAAATATATTAATTAATTATTGAAATTATTTCACAAATAAATTTTTTAATTTATTAATTAATTTATTTAATATTTAAATATTAATATTATTAAATTATTTAATAATTTAAGTATTTAATAAATTACTTAATTTATTAACATTAATATTATTACATTATTTAATATAATTAAAATTTTAAATTATTAGTTTGAATCATTACCTTATTTATTTTATATTTAAATAAATAAATTATTATTCAAGTTATTTATATTAATATAAATATTTAAATTAATAAATTATTTAAGTTATTTAAATATTAAAATTACCACATTATTTAATATTATTAAAATTTGAAATTATTAATTTGAATTATTACTTTATTTATCTGATATTTAAATTATTTAATTATTTAGAATCAAATTAAGAAATTTAGTCTAATTTAATAATTTATTAAATTATTATTAATTTAGTCAATAATTTAATTAATTATTGAATTTATTGTTTTTTTAAATTAAAATTTTTGATGAGATAACACAACGGTCAATTCAATTATTAGGAAATTGTGAAGGTAGTTGGAAAAAAAAAACCTGTAGTCTAAAATTTTATTCATGACTCAAGTAAGTCATGGGCCGATGACTTGTAGTTTTGATAATGATATTAGGCTTGAGGATGTCGTCTCCGTTTTCACAACCCACAAGCATGGCCGGTGGGTTTGATGATGCTCACTGACCAATTCAAAATATCAATATTTTCATCATTATATGTATGATGAAGTGCCGTATGCAATCTGAAGGGTGCCACATTCACACTTTATAAGTAGCAAGATGTAACGATGACAATGTGGGAAACATATCTTTACTTTAACTATACCACGAAGCAAGTGGTAGGAAAATTTAACCGGCTAAAGGCAAAGTGAAAAGCATATCACAGCCTATTAGTCTTGGAGACAGGCTTTGGTTGGGATGATGTGAACGATAGGATAATTGGCACTGAGAAAGTTTGGGCATTGTGGCTTGGGATAGGTTATTAGCTTTGCTCCTTGTAATTTTTTATATGCTAACTCATAACATATTTAGATTCAAAGCTATAATGTGTCACATCCGTCTTCTATAGACGAACTTAAAGGATAAATCATTATGTACTAGAGTCTTCCACGATACAAGCATTTATCTGAGATATTTCCCCCCCACACTGCGACTAGGTATGGGGCCTGTGTCTCTACACAAGCCTCACCACCTCCCCCTAGGGGCTGCAAGCATGAAGAAGATTATGAGTACGATGTCAGGGATATAGAGGATCTAGGGATTAAAGCACCCATGCGGTTGTTGTATCTTAATTCACAATCGTTGAGCGGCCGCATGTCGACAAGCCAAGTAAAAAGCCCACACCTTTTCATGTTGTCTCGGAGCGAGCAAATAATATGGTGGCTTCACAGATGGACTTTAGTACCATCACCACTATGGAGATGTGCACTAGAGCACTTGAGGAGATGCCCAATCTACTAGAGAACTTGTAATATAATGCCATAATGAAGGCGATGAAGGACTCCACTCATTGCGACTAGGTTAGAGTAGTTGTTAGGGCTATTTGTCATTATACTATAATGCTATGGCTATTATTGCCCTACCATCCCACAAGAGACGTGGTTACTTAGACAAGTTAGGGTAGTTGCTAGTGCTATTTGTTAATGTCTATGTGAACTGACGTATTTCTTGTCCAAGAACTATTCTGTGCATATCATGATGCACCTTGCACTAATAGTAATTGGGTTTTTCATTTCCAATAGTTTGTAACATACTTATTTTATTCTACATTTTCCTACATTTTATTGGGGAGTGAGATCGACGGGTAAGACCTACATTTAACTAATCATTTATCGCACATTTTATATTGCTTATATTTTTGTAGTGTGATATCTTATTATCATGTCTTGGTATAAATATAAGATTTTTGTGTAGGAGACACCATCTTAGAAGCACTAGCGTACATCTGGAGTGCCTTGGTTCTCTAACCTACCACAGGTCTTAGTGAAGTCTCCCCTATAAGCGATTCTCCAAGAGCAGGGGGTCATTGTCATTTTCAATTCTAACATAGATTTTGAGCTTTTCTCAGTGCCCCCTATTGTGTATCCACTATTTCTAGTTGACGTAATCGATGTATACTTGAGGGAACCTAGTGATGTCGCATCGACATCTGCACCTTATCCACAAGACCCATGAGAGGCTGCTATGTACTAGCAGCGAGCATTAGATAGTAGGAGTTCAAGCGAGGAGACACTAGAAAGCACTACTCACTAGCCTACTTGGGCATGGGGCACTCTTTGGTGGTGACGTTAGTGATTGCTTATTCATGCCTTGATTGCTGTTACCATTTGTCTACTATTATATGTGTGTGAATTATTTATCCGTTATGTTGCTGTTTTTGTACTACTTTTGTATACATTCATAAACTATAAACTTATATTCGTTTGGCTTGTATGTTTTCAACTACCTTGATGCATGTCCCTACGTGCGTTGAAAATTGCGTTGAACTGTTATTGCTTTTAGTTCATGTTGTACTTGTTGTAATTGTTGTTATGAATATGTGGTAGTACAAGATGTATGTATAAATTGTATTAAAATAAATAGTATGTTTAGTTGTAAAATTTTGATGTTTGAAAATTTTTAATATATTTAACACATGTATGAAATATATAATAATAATTGGATAATGTAATAGTATATAAAGATAATAATTAGTTTTTACAATTTAAATATATATAACGTGAACATATATGCATATATACAGGTATTGATTTGATTATGCGTATAATAATTAAAAGATAATTAGTTAGTTATATATAAAAGAGTAAAAATATATATTTGAATTTGAATGAAAATTTATTGTTCAGAATATTTGTTAGTGTCACGTTTGATGTAATGTTGAAAGATAGAAAAATGGTTCCAAACATAGCCAAGAAAAGTCATCTAAGTCGACCATTTTGATCATCCTGGATATTATATTATCATGTTATATCTTAGGTGTGGATTGTACAATGGACAACTCACCTGCACTTCATGAAGTCCAAGACACACGGAATGAAGGCGACAGATTCAAACTTACATATATACTAGTAGATTTAACACACACCAGTCACCATGTGTGTGTAAAATTAATTACAGAATATAAAATAATTGTATTTTAAATAATTAAAATAATATTATTTAAAATACAAAAAATATTTAAGATAAGAATATAAATAAAGATGAAAATAAATTGAAAGTAAAAATAAAAATAAATTAAAAGAAAAGGAAACCATAAAAATAGAAAAGGATAAAGAATTAAAAATAAGAATAAATGAGTGATTTTAGATTATACAACAAAAAAGGTAACTGTGTAATTTTACTTTTTGTAACGAAAATAGGAATCAAATACTTTATAATATAGTATAGTATAGACACAAACTCTAGTGAATTTGGCACACACTATGTGTGTGTAAAATTATTTGTAAATTATAAAATTGTTACATTTTAAATAATAAAAATTATATTATGTAAAAGTATGAGTATAAAAATATTTAAAATAAGAAAATAAAAGGATGAAAAGAATTGAAAGTGAAAAATATTTTAAGAAAATAAAAACAAAAATAAATTAAAAGAAAAGGAAGATAAAATAAAAATAAATGTATAATTTTATATTGTATAATCTAAAAGGATAAATATATAATTTTATTTAGTAGAATCAAAATAGGTGTAAACTCTTAATAATATGGTATAAATATAATATAGATAGTGAAGAAGGGTATGTGTGTGTGTGTATATATATATTATTATTTTTTCTCTTACTTCTTTAGTCTTAGTCTTTATTAATTACTGACAGAAGGTAAAGAATTAATACAGCATGAGATGAAACACAATCAAGCCTCACAAGTTTTCAGCTTTACCATATAACAATTAAACAGCAGCAATTTTGACCAAAATCAACAAAAGTTAGGATAACGATTTCCACCTAGTCCGTATATTGGTATCCTCGACAACAAATGATTAAAAACTATATATATGATCTGTACAGTATTACAAAACTCTCAGTGCCATCATCACTATATTTAAAAAAAAAGTAAGAAAAACAAAGTGGCCAAAATATCCAAAAAGAATAATAGTCTGGAAGACCTAATTAATTCATGAAATCATTCTCAATTCAGAGGGGAAGAATTGTGCCTCTTGGATGGAGCAGAAGGAGGAATAGGGACTCTTTTGGGAAGCATAGCGACATGTAAGCCATCAGCTGGTGACTTCTCCCTGTCCCGAAAATACTCAAAAGCCGTGGCTGCGACATCATCTTCCTTCTTCCTCATCGTCGTCGTCCTCCCCGGCCTTATCCCGACACAAGAATTTATCAGTAAAAAGCTCAGAAAAACTATGGAAATTATAATTCTTCTCGAGGAAGCCATCATGAGAGAACTAGAATGAAGCTGTCCTTCTGGGTCTGCCGCTCTTAGCTTTTTCTAACATATATATAGAGAGAGAAGGCTTTGAGGGGTTTGGTAATAATTTGCATGGGAAGCATTGGGAGGATAGGAAAATGCTGCGCTGTGAATGATTGAAAAATAGCAGGTAGAAATTTGGGCGTAGAGTGCTTCACACGCAACAGGCAGCGGAGCGATGGAACTTCTCAATGTCAACGATTGACGAAATCGCAGTGGAATTCTTCAATTCTAACATCTGGTGGCCGGCTTGCATTTTCGTTTTTCCTAAGTTCTTTCGAGGTATCTTCCTGGAATTTTCTTCGTTGATTCGTCGTCTGCTGCTACTGTGACACAGCTGTGACGCAGGATATATGTCACATGTATTTATTAACAAATTAAATACTATGCATGCATGGATTGAACTCTATTTATATGTGAAATGAGCTGGCTGGATTTGCGCGGATCGTTGCATTAAATATGTTTCAATACGTGTTTAATTAGTCAAATGGTGGCGAGTTCTCAAGTTGAGAGAGCAAAATATTATTCACTTTTAAAGTCAATTAAAAGCATGAAGTCCAATTTGACCAATAAATGAGAGTTGTTAATTTCCATGGTGTTGACGAGACAAAAACGGGTCGTATGCGTGCCGACAGAGAGTAGACCGACACTAATTTTTCATCTGGTGAAGACCTTTTTTGAGTTGAGGTAGTATAGGATTAGGTAAAACCGGTGACTTATTAGTCTCTTCTTATGCACTCTTCTTATGCAATTAATTTGTCAAGATAGTTATAAAATAAAATAAAGGAAATAATTGCATCACAAGAATTACACAGTAACGAATAAAAGTCCAACCTGAGACAACATTTTCTCATGTCATAGTATTCTTGAATTAGTCGAAGAATAACACATCTGTGCATGACATGGGAATTGAAATTTGAGGCACCGGTGGCAACGACTTCGAACGGTGTCCAATGCCTACGTGCCGGCGCCGGCCAATAGACTTTGTCCCATCCATCCCCCAAACTTTATCTCACTAGAAAATATAATGAGTGTTATGATCTAAAATTTCAAAGAGATAATCTATACTAGGATTTTGTTGCTGACTCGACATGTTAGCATGCAGAAATTCAAAAGTTAATATATTGTCAAATTAATTATAATATTAGAAATTAATTTTCATAAGTTTTTTTAAAATTTTATTATTTATATTCTAACAAAAAATCATAAACTCTTGTGTGCATACACACGCACACATGAAATGTTGTATGAATTTATTGCTGTCATGAAATATATACTTGTATTAAAATAGGGGGAGAAGAAATAAATAACACAAAATGAAAAAAATAAAAGGTTACTATAATAAAAATGAACTATTATTACATTTTTGACAATTTTATAATTAAAAACTCAAATTATATTAGACAATTACTCAAAAGAAGAGAGAGAGAGAGAGAGAGAGGTAAATCAAAAAGAAAATAAAAACAAATACAAAGTCCATAATCAAAACTGGACAGAGAAACAAAAACCAAAGTTATTTTTATACTAGTAACTTTGAATCAAAGTTAATTATATTGTTGTAATGAAATTTGGGTCACTAAGTAAAAAGGCTAATGTTTTTGTTAAGAATATAGGCTTTATTTATTTTTAAATTTTAATGTGTGTTTTTATCTCAAAAATTATGTAAAAGATAAAGAGATAAAAAAAGAAGAATAATAATTGAGTGTGTGTTTTTGAGTACATAATTGCAAAACAAACAAAACCGCATTATAGAGGTAATGACACGTAGTAAAGATTAATTACCAACAACATACTTAGTATTTAGAAGAGTATTTTAGAAAATAGATAAAAAAGCAATCCCACAATCATTTATAATATTATAGTGTGTGTGTGTGTAAAATATGAATACGGAGTTTACATGATTTAGTTAATTAAACTATGTCCACTAGGATTGTGCTGCTTTATTCTGTTGTTGCTTCTTGTACATTGCTTCATCCTTTAAACCTTAACTACATATATAGATGATATTGAGCTTATGGTTTTGAAATTGGATCGAACTAGTTGGTTCAACCAAGAAATTAAGGTACAAAATCAGAAATATTAAGAACTAGGGAATAGGTTAAAAAAAACACAGTCAAAATTGGTCAAAACCAGTTTTCACCTTAAAAATTAAAACAAATTAGTATTTTTTTGAAAAAAAATTACTAGATAACTTTAACCTTTTCCCCTCCAAATTTCTAACAGTTAAAACTCTCGAATACTAAATAGAATATATAAATTTTTTATTTTGACTTTTGTTTTTAGTAATTTTTATCCATATACTTTTCTAATCAAGTTTTTGAAAATTTAATATTATATCTCAAAATTAAAATTTTTAAACTTAATTTATATGTTTTTTATTTTGCACAACTAATTTTTCAATTTTGCACTTTTAATTGTTTTGAAATTATTAAGTTTTTTTAAATTTGTGTAATAATATTTTATTCTAGTTGAATTCTTAAATCTTTAACATTACATTTAAAACCCATTATTATATTGTAAAATTGAATTGCATCTATCTTATAAAATTATTTTAATAGTAATAATATATATGTGTGTGCAAAACGCTTCAATCAATTGAATTAGCAACTCAATAATCCAATAAATTATTCGATTCAATTATCGATTTGATTTTGAAAATATTGATTAGGCTAGGATTGAGTTTGTATTGAGCTATTCAACTCGACTCGACTCGACTCAATTTTGACGAGTTAGATTCCAACTTGAGTATTATTTGAGTGGCTCTTATTTGAATTCGAATGTGTGTGCGCGCGTGTTTCAATAATCACTTAACAATACATGTGCTCTGGTGGCGTGGGGCCCACTAAAGTTAAATTAGTTGCTTGGAGATCGTATGCTTACTTCCTTTCGAGTGCAAGTTCGCAATTTATGAGTCTTTGTTTGGCTAATGCTTGGAGACTTTAAATGTTACTAAAAGGCCAAGGATTCAATTCTCTTGTGGCTTAGAATTCGTTTTTTTATTTTTATTTTTTATTTTTTGAGTGCAGTTGAGTTCGAGCTCTATGATTTTCGATTGAGTCAACAGCAATCTACTTTAGCTCATTTGAATCGATCTCACCCCTAATTAGGCGGTTTTTACAGTAATTGTCATGTCTCTCTGCCTTCCTCCACTCTCCACTTTCCATTATTGCTAGCTTGACTTCAAGCACTTATTTAGATAGTTCTGTGTATCTACAAAGCTATTTGAATCATACGTGAATTACCATACCATATAAAGTGACAAATGGCCTAGCAATAATATTTACTTATTAGCCATTCATGCCGTACTATTAGTTGAAAAACAACAAAAATTTCCAAGTATGTAACAGAATACACACACACACACACATGCATAGGAAGAAAAAGAAAATCGTAGATTAGAGTTCAAAGAGCAATAAAAAATTCCATGTATGTTGCAAACTCATCTGCAACCTGTAGGTATTATTTATTGACCAGCATGCAATTCGAAGAGAGGATTTTGGAAAGAGTATGTGGCAATTAATCATTTTGTTTTTCTACATGCCTTAGTGGTTATGAGATTAACATAGTTAATTACAATTCGTGGAATAAACGAAGGCGTCTATTTAATTTAGTTTTAGACAAAATTTCTTTAGAAATAAAATGATTACTTGAGTTACAACAAAATAAAGCAAAAAGACATGCATTCTACTATAATTTGCAGTACTATAGACATTTGCATTCAAGAAGTTGGAGGTAAGAAATTTAGCTGTATTTCTTTTTATCGTTACACATGCATATAAAACGTGAAATTTCGTCAGCTGGTGTATACAAGATTATGAGACGAAATTCTTGAAAACTAGAAATGGTTTAGATGAGTTAACCCTTCTGGAGATAATTAAGTTGACAGTAATACTATGAGCACCTCAACCAGAAAACCTAAACCAGCTAGCACTAATGCTGAGAATCCCAAGAAGATCGGAAACATGGTTCTAATTCCAGTTATCCAACTGTAAAAAAGGTGTTAATCATGGACTGTACTCATCAAACATAGCTAGAAAATCAGTCAAGAATGACAGTGCATATTCAAGAATACGGCTTTCATTTTGTATTTTCCATAAACGTTTGATATGCTTGTTTTAACTGCACTCTCTATTATTTCCTTTC
This sequence comes from Avicennia marina, assembly GCA_019155195.1. NCBI lineage: Eukaryota > Viridiplantae > Streptophyta > Magnoliopsida > Lamiales > Acanthaceae > Avicennia > Avicennia marina. Next base: position 1,900,392 of record CM032766.1, read on the forward strand.
ACTAACTGCACTCTTTATATGCAATTCATTGACCAGTTACTTTGTTAAATACATTTAAGAACTAATGCTAATAACTAATAATGAGAAAACTAGCTAAAAACAGAAGATTCTAACTAACTTGATAAGCTAAGATTCTAACTGCTATATGAACATAACTTCCAATGTTGTAAACTTCTGTTCCGAGGTGGCAGAGATGAACTAATGCAATAATGATTTGGATGGTGAGTTGGAGCTTGAGTTTAACATTCTCCAACCCACTTTCTAGCTGGAGCTTGATGAAAATTAACCAAGCCCAACTCGGAGAGGAGATTGTTAAACACAGGTCTTGGTAATGGTTCTGTAAACATGTCTGTTATTTGTGATTTTGTACTGATGTGTTGTGGTGAGATGAATCCTTCTCAATACTTGTTCTTGACTATGTGACAATCTATTTCAAGATGCTTTGTGCATTCATAAAATAGGGGATTGTCTGTGATGTGTAGTGCAGGCTGGTTGTCACACCAAAGTGTGATGGGTTGTTGTGGTGTCACCTAGAAGTCCCTAAGAAGATAAGATATCCACTGCAATTCACACTGCAATAGCTATGCTTGGGTAGTCCACTTTAGCGGATGACTGTGAAACCATTGTTTGCTTCTTTGTCTTCCATAACATAAGTGAAGGACCAAGAAATACACAATACCCACTAATTGATTTTCTTATTTTCAAGCAAGCAGCCCAATCAGCATCATCATAGGCCTGTAATTTGTTATTGCTAGCTACTGGATACAATAACCCTTTTGAAGGAGAGCCCTTTCAGTATCTAACAATGTGGATGGGTGACTTCCAACGCTGCTCAGTAGGATTTTGTAGGAACCAACTTATTTGCTATTCCCCGTAGGCTATGTCTCGTCCAGTGAATCCCAGGTACAATTGCCTCCCAACCAGTCTTTTGTAAGCCCCAAGTTTTTCAAGGTATGGGCTCCAATCCTTCTGAAAATTAAGTGATCTTGGCAGAGGTGTTGCGGCAAGTTTGGCTCCAAGAAGTCATGCATCTCTAATAATGTCTAGAATATATTTTCTCTGGTTTACACCCATTCCACAATCTGATTTTCCTATCTTCAAACCCAAGAAGTCTTTGGCATGTCCAAGATTCTTTATTGTAAACCTTTCATCTAAGAATTTTTAGACTTCCTCAATCATTTTTTTCCGAAGTTTTTGTAATCAAAACATCGTCAACACAGACTAGTAATGCAAAAAAAAAAAACTACCATCACCTCTTATAAACAGGCAGCTGTCATTGGAGGACTGCATCATTCCAAAACCTTGTAGTTGCTTGGTTAGTTCTTGGTGCCATTATTGGGAAGTCTGTTTCAATCCATCCAAGGATTTCTTTAGATTACAAGCCTAGCCCTTCACAGCCTTACCATACCCTTTTCGGTGGATTTATGTACACTTCTTCTTCAACCGAGCTATGTAAGAAATCATTATTGATATCTAGTTGGTGTATTTGCTAGGAATTGCGGGCTGCAAGTGCTAGACTGATTGTCATTGTGTTTGCCATAGGCGAAAAACTCTTAAAGTAGTCTACCCCTTCTACTTGATTGTAACCTTTGGCCACCAACTTTGCTTTATATCTTTCAACTGTTTCATCAGCTTTGAATTTCACCTTATATATCCATTTACATCCAATTTCTTCCTTTCCTTTGGGTAAATTGTGAGATCCCATGCGTTATTCTTTTCAAGGGCCTCAATCTCCTTAGTCATTGCCTTCACCTACTCTGCACTTTTAATTGCTTCACCATAGGATTTAAGCTCTTATATCTTCGACACATTTGCCAAGAATAACATGTATGTGGGTGAAATAGGTTTGAGTGATGATAGGGAAAAGTATTTGGTGTGTTTGTATGTCTCTAGTCATTAACTTTATCTACTTCTGCAACAGGAGGCTAATCAGTGGTTATAGTTTGTGAAACAAAGTCATCTAGCCATTTTGGTTTTGTTTAACCCCGTTAATTTGTCTAAGAGTGTTATGGTGTTCAGAACTTTGTGGGCCAAGTGAGTGTGCAAGGATGTCTTCTTGGTCATGACAAGTTCGAATTTCTTCAAGGGCATTTAATGGTGTGACTTGGGACTATGACTCTACAAGTTCAACGGGTCTTTCTTCGTGGTCAAGTGAAATTATAAGAGGTATAGGAAGGGTTGATTTGTTAATTTTCTTGAATGGAAAAAGGTTCTCATAGAATATCGCATCTCTTGGGAAAAGAATCTTATGGCTATTGAGATCATACATGTATCCTCTTTGTCCTGGATAGTAACTAATAAAAAACACAACTTGTATCCTCTTTTATCCCTGTCTAGACTGAAATTAGTTGCATAGCACAAGCTCCCAAACACTCGTAAATGTTTATAGTTTGGCTTTCTATCAAACAAGATTTCACGTGGCGATTTCCACTTTAGAATTGGTGAAGGTGACTTGTTAATCAAATATGTGGCAATCAAAATGTTGCCACCCCATAATTTCTTAGGTAAATGTGATTGAAACATCAATGCTCTTGCTACCTTTAAAAGGTGTTTGTACTTTTTTTCAACTATTTCATTTTGTTGTAAAGTATAGTTGCAGGTTCTTTGGTGTAATATTCCCAATTTAGTGAACAATTCTTAACACTTATATCATGGGAAATTTGAACCATTATTATGGCTAAGATGGACGTTTTAAATTGGTTTCTTACCATGTTAAAGAAACCTTTTGAAATTCCAGCTGTTTAGCTTTTATATTTCATTAAAAACATCCAAGTTGATCTACTAAAATCATCCACACATGTTAAGAAGAAATGTGCCCTGTTGTAGAAGCAATCTCATATGGCCCCCAAATATCCACGTACAATAGTTCAAATGAACCTGTGCTATATGTTTTATTGATAGGAAAAGGCAATTTATGTTGTTTTGAAAAATGGCACACATTTCAAATCTTATTTTTTTGATAATAATGGCTTATTTACAAAAAGAAGATGTTTGATTATCTCAAAAGAAGCATGTCCTAGTCTATAATGCCACATGTCATGCCTATCATTTAACTCTTTGTTTATAATTGGTTCCTCATGACCTATCTAATCTCCTATATGTCCAGTACTCGAGGATAGAGCTCTATTGATCCTTAACTAATGGTAATTCAACAAGATATCTTGTTAAAGGAGGAAGGGTGAAGAATGTATAGACCTTTGGTCAGCCTTCTAATTGCCAAAAGTTTGTTAGTCTTCAAGTCCTTTATAAGTCAGCGTGTTGGTAAAAAAATAAGTTTGGTCAATCTAGATTTTGGTAGTTTACTAATGGATAGAAAGTTGAACTTGAAATTGGAAACAAACAAACAATCAGTTAACATAAGATTCTTAGTCAGGTTCACATTTCCTATATACTGCTATCTGGGTGGAGCCATTAGGCAGATGGATTGGAGTGGTTTTATTGATCTTTTTTAGGTTTTTCATTAGGTTCAAGCTAACACACATGTGATTCGTGGCTCCTGTGTGTATAATCTAAGAGTTTTCCTTAGGTGAGTTGAGTGTGTGAAGTGCAAAGTGATTGACAATACTTTCATATTCACCCTTGTTTGTTATGTTGGCTGCAACTCCCACTTCTTCATTTATCCCTTTCCCTTTTATGATCCTAGAAACTTCTTGTTGTATAAATTTTGATAAGTTTGCAAACCAATTTGTTCCTTCCTCATCTCTTTCATTTATTGGACATTTAACCATGTTTGCTTAACTTCTTTTCCCCTTTTTCCAGTTAGGTATTCCATGAATCTTGAAGCATGGATCCTTTGAATATCCATTGAAGCCACAACATCCAAAAACCAGCCCTGCCTTCTTGTTTGATCCTTTTTTCTTTCTATTGTTTTTTATTGCTATGCTCCTTTTCCCACTAAGGAGGACTTGGCTGATATTGCACTACTATCCATAATATCACTAAAATTCACTTGCACCTCCTTTCATTTCTCCACCTTAACACCATTAAGCACGCTTTATTGACACTTGGTAGAGGATCCATTACAAGAAATTGGTTCCTAATATAATCAAAGCTATTATTTAATCCCATGAGGAACTACATGAATTTATTTGATGAGTTCATATTCGTCATTACCTTAGCTACTTCACAGTTATAGGATGGTATTGGCATTAAGCAAGCCAATTCATCCGAAAGCCTTTTTAGCTTGTTGTAGTATTGCATTACATTTTGATTTCCTTGCGCAATGGTACTAATATCTTTTTGTAATTGATAAAGAAAAGGCCCATTGTACTCCCAAAACCTTTCTTCTAATTCCAGCCAAAGCTCCCTCGCTGATGTGGCGTAAAGGAAGACATCAACAAGGTCTTTGGAAATTAAGTTGAGGATCCAAGAGGTCACCATACAGTCCACCCTCTTCCACTAATCATATTCTTGTGAGTTTGGACTTAGTTCCTCAAGTCTCCCATTTATCGGTCTTCCATCTATAAAATCAAGCTTCACTTTGGCTCCTAGAACAATCATCATGGAACAACTCCAAGAGAGGAAGTTGGAGCCCGTTAGAAGGGTGGTGCCTAAGACCATCCCCTGGATGATTTGAACTCTACAGTAGGAGAGGATCTCTAGATGTAAGGATCCCTAGATCTAGGTGGCTATTTTGAGAGCTCCCTCCTGGCCTCTTGATGTTGTCCACCATATCTTCCATGTTTTAGTCCCAGTAATCAAGGCTCTAGTACTATGAAGAAGGTGTTAATCATGGGCTGAACACATCAAACATAACCAGAAAATTAGTCAAGAACGACATTGTATATTCAAGAACATGGCTTTCATTGAGTAATTTCCACAAACATCTGATATGCTTGTTTTAACTGCACTCTCTATTATTTGATTTCATTAACAACACTCCTTATATATAATCCATTGAGCAATTATTTTGTTAAATAAAGTTAAGAAGTAATGCTAATAACTAATAATGAGAAAGCTAGCTAAAAATAGAAGATTCTAACTAACTTGATAGGTTGAGATTCTAATTGCCATAAACATAACTTCCAAGATTATAGACTATTCTTCTGAGGTGGTAGAGATGAGTTGATGCGATGATGATTTGGTGAGTGAGCTGGAGCTTGAGTGTAACCTTCTCCATAATCTCGAACATGGAAACATAACCCGTGGGCATTATTCAATGGCATGGCGTCAGTTTGGATTGTTTCAAGCCCAAAATGCACCCTTCCTACTTTCCAATAAAAACCATTAGAGGTCTTAAGGTTCCTCGGTCAAATTGTACTCGCGCAATTACAATGCACTATAGCTGGGCAAACTTGTAATTTTTGGGGTGTTGGACCAAGTATGGGTTAAATCTCATTTGGTTTCAAGAGCATCCCTTTCCCCCTCGCTCATATTTTTGAATACTATCATCCTGAATTTATGTTTGTACGCCAAGGAAATAGGCCATCCTTTTCTAGAACTGTTCAAAAGAACATATATAGTCACCAATTAGTCTTTGTTTGAATAGAGGTACCAAAATAATCTTACTGTGCCACGTTAGGTCACTCACCATTAGCAAAGGCTAACCCTCCTTCCTTATTCTACGACTGTCTGGACAAGTTTGAAAACGGAGATACGCATGTATCTCAATGGTGAATCGGAAGAGATGTTCTTCCCTCATATTGAAAATTTGTAATGTTTGTTTATATATTTTCACAAAAAAATACACACTACAATTATTATATTTTTTAAATTTTCTTTCTATCTCTTTTATATTTGCACAATTCACAATAAAACTACATCAAAAAATACACATAAAAATTAAAACAAACATAGCCATAAGAAAGCTGCTATATAAATGGATGCATCACTTATTATTTTTGCTTTTAAAATTTTAGATTAAAACATGGTACCAATCTCATGAATATATATTTTCATGTGAATGCTCATACATAGTTCTCTTGATCCAATCTAGTTGGGCTTTGCTTGAGATTGCCACTAAGTTTAATAAGGCTTGTGCTTCTAAATTGTTTTTGAACTTTGCCATGAAACTCAACAAGCCCAATTAGAAGTAGGAGTTGGGTTCACACCATCCAAATAGGGTGTCCCCTACATATATATTCTTAAATCATTCAGTTTACTCTACAATGGACTCTGGTATTTTACCTGTCAGTTCAGTTTAATATTAGTTAGGTCTACTACAATTAGACTACTTAGGTTTTGTTATTTGAAGTTCATTAAAGTCAGCATTCGTGGGATTGCTCGAAAGGACTAATAATTCCAAGGATCACAAATACTGCAGTGATTTGATCAACCTACTTGAAAAATCTATTAATATTGTGTACATGTGTTGTATTAATCTTTTGATTCTCCAGTCTCTTCTTGGATCTTTCTCAACAATGGATTGTTGGTTGAATCAAGTTTCAAAAGTGAAGTCAACCCTCTAGGATTCAAAGGCGAGGAACTAAATTTCTAATCATATCAAGTGCCAAAACAACCATTTAGCCCTCCAAAATCATCCAATTTCTAGATGGAGATGAGTGAGTTTACAATAAGATTTAGATGGTTCAACTTGAGCAAATTGCCAACAATTAGCATGTAGCTCACTATTTCAAGTCCATTTTCCATTAGTACCAACAACTAAAGATTTTAGATAGGAATTATAAGAGTTATTATTAAAAAAACTATATTCTACATTAAAAAAAATTAGAAGGGATGAGTAGTATACATCTTGACAATGACCCACAAGTTTGATATCTTAAGATTTTGAATTCAAAAATAAAATCAAAATCTTACATAGACTTGTTTATTGTGCCAAAGAACAAGAAAAAGAAGAGAAGAAGCTACATATTGTTATTAGTAACAAAATTCAATTTAATTCAAATTTCATAGCTTGGTTTCGCAAATTTTAGTAACAAGATTTGAACTTTCTTGTTTTTGTTTCAGACTCTAATCCCAAAAAAAGAAAATGAGGGGAAGAAAATCTATGAGTCTATCCACTTGGTCTAACTAAAAATGGAGAACAAAAAGTGTTGACAAATTGTTTGATTTGGAATTAAGATAGAAAGAGACCAGTGAACCTTACAACATGAATCCACCATTTGGTTGAAAAGGAAACCTATTTCTTCATTGTTTTCATGATACAATTGGGGCTGTATATAATCTAAAATGGAAGCAAGAAGCTACCAAGTTGCACCCAAAGTTTCTTCGGTGTTGTTTTATTTGAAAAAAATAATTCAAATAGAATTGTGCCTTTTATTAAGACACCCAACTATGTTTGCAAGCAAATTTTCATCGATTTTCTTGTCATCAATATTTATACTTTCAAACTACTGAAAAATACTATTTCTCTCTCTCTCTCTCTCTCTCTCTCTCTCTCTCTCTCTTATTTTTATAATTTTTCAAAGTTTTTATGCCATTATAGGACGAAATTCTTCTGATTAAATTTTTATAAATAAGAATTTGTACAAGTACAATTACAATTTGAATCAAATTTTGTGGGTATAATTTCTAATTTGATCATCTAATTCTTCTTTTAACTGGAGAAAGCTTGAACGTTCTTGAGATTTATTGAAGCTTTTGTGGATTTGATCTTCTTTACAGTTTTCTAAGCCTTCAAAAAATGTTAATTTATTGGTTTGATATCACGATTCCAGATTGAACAACTTGATTTGGTGAACTTTGTTGAAGAATGCTTCGAAGGTTACTCAGGGTGCTTTGAATGTTGATCGAAGAATTCGGGTGAAACTGGGGAAGTTTTTGAGCTTTGATCCTCCTTAATGTTGACTGGAGTCTTTAATAACATTAATCCACTGATTTAGCATCTTGGATGTGGATCAAGCGCTGTAATTTGATGGGCTTCTGTAAAGAATGCCTCGAATGTTGGAAGAACTGCCTTGAGCTTGGGGAGAGGATTCTTTGAGCTTTCTGGATCACCTATTGCTTGATGCAGCTTCTCTTCTTCTTCTTCGTCTTCTTAGTTTTTTTTTTTTTTTTTTGCTTGAAGTATTCGTGTCCTTTGATGTGTAGAAGCCACATCTATTTATGGGGGTAGAGAAAGCCTTGCTATCATAAATATTTGGTGATGTGGCAGTCCCTGGTTGGTTGAACATATTTGATTTGGTATTATTTCCTTTAATCGAGTGATTACAGATTAATTGCCAAATCAACAACATTCTTTTTCCAAATTTACAGGACTTGACACATGGCACAATATGATTGGCTAGCCTTGACATGTGTCGCAGCTTGATTTGTCAGCCAATTTTGTAGTACAATACTAGTTTATTTCATTATTTAATTTTAGGAATTGTATTTAATTTAATTTCTAAAATATAAATAATTAATATTTGATATTTAATTTCAAGAAAATGCAACGTGACAGAATTTAATTGGCCAAAAACTTTTCTTGCTTACAAATGCCCTCTTGAGACTTATTTACAGAGAATTCAATTTTGGAGTAAATAAGTCTCAAAAATTATCTTCTTTTTATTATTATTATTATTTTATTTTTCTTTTGGGCCTAAGTGAGCTGGCCTAATTCTTCTTCTTCTTCTTCTTCTTCCATTTTATTTTTATTATTTTTTGATTTTTTGAATTTTTTTGTGTTTTTTTAATTTCTTTGATTTTTTTTTGCTACAGAAACGCGCAAGTCATGTTCCTTCTTTAGTATCATCTTGGTTTGCTTGATCCCTTTTTTTTTTTTTTAGCAAGGCCAGCTCGATCGCCAAAGTCCTATCTGTGGTTGATAGGAAATCGAATTAATTTTGGAACAAATCCACTTGATACTTTTTACTATCGAGCAATCACTAACACGCAATGCATTCATTGCAGGATCTCTGAAATCATAGAGCTGAAATCATGAAGAGAGTCTCACCTTCAACGCTGCGATCCGAGATTACAATATTCAAATATCTCGATCTTTTGATTTAGACATCGTTGGTTTGATTATAAATGCCCATCGTTCGTTCAAAACTTCAGCTGAGCTCACCACTTTTGTCCTTGATCAAGTCACTGGTTGCTCTGCCCAAACCAGCAACGTCAATTGCCGTCTGAAGCTGCTGACCTGCACATCATGTAAGCATAGGCGGAGTGTCTACCCATGTGGTCCTCTCTTGGCTCATCTCTATAAATTGGCGTCAGCTTTCCCATGACTGGCATCTGTCGCCGTTACTGCTTCAGTTGCCGCTGTGTTTGCCACATTGCCACCCCTGACCGTCACCCATCGTCCATCATGCTAGCAATTATTTCTCCGTGTTGCTTCCTAAGGAGCTAGTGCCGGCGACCTAGGGCAGTGGGGTGGGAGAGAAGGGCGATGGAAGAGGCGAAGCTGATAAAGGGCTGTGTTCACTATTTCTTTTCTTTAAAATAAAAAAAAGTAGGGGCGCGTTTGGTTGCGTGTTTTTTTGTTCCTTTTATTTTATTTATTTGTTTGTTTATTTATTTTTAGATTTATTATTTTTATTATTATTTTCAATTTTCTGTTTTGGGCTTTTGAACTCGAGCCTTTGAGCTTAGGCCCTTGGACTTGAACTTGGGTTTGAACCCATTAGATTTTGGACCCCTGAACTTGGGTTTGGACCCATTAGGTTTTAGACTCATAAACTCAGGTTTGAACCCATTGGGATTTGGCCTTATAAACTTAGGTTTGGATCTATTGGGCTTTGAACTTATAGACTTGAGTTTTAATCCATGGGCCTAAATTGGTCCTTTGGTCTTGGATTTGCTGCCTGGACTTGGAGTTAGTCCATAGACTTAGACTGGACCTTTGGGTTTGGATTTGAACCATAGGCATGGCCTAGTCCTTTAGACTTAGATTTGATTAATGGGCTTGGACTGGACCCTTAGATTTAGATTTAGTCTATAGACTTGAGTTGGACCCTTAAACTTGGATTTGATCCATAAGTTTAGGCTGGACCTTTAAACTTAGACTTGGTCCTGGACTTGGGATGGACCCTTGAACTTAGACTTGGGTTGGACTTGAGCTAGTCTCTTAGACTTAGATTTAATCCATGAACTTGGACTTAGTCCATGGACTTAAGCTAGACCCTTGGACTTGGATTTGATCTATGATCTTGGATTGGACCTTTGAACTTGAACTTAGTCCATAGACTTGGGGGCTAGACCTTTGAACTTAAACTTGGTCGATGGACTTGGACTAGACCCTTGAACTTGGATTTGATCCATGAGCTTGGGTTGGTCCCTTATACTTAGATTTGACCCATGCACTTGAGTTGGTCCCTTAGACTTGGATTTGGTTAATGGACTTGGGCCAGACCCTTGAACTTAGATTTGATTCAGGGGCTTAGGTTGGTCCCTTAGACTTGGACTTGACCTATAGACTTGGCTGGTCCATTGGACTTAGATTTGATCCATTTTAGTCATTATGCATGGTTTCAACCCTATTTCAACCCAATTGAGTCTAATGCTCTCTTTTCTTCTATGTGGTAGTTCAAAAGAATGGCATATTTCATCCAACGAAGAATGTTTGATCATCCTTGATGAGAAAAACTAACAGGTGGAGTGAGGCACCTCTTTAGCTGTGCATGCCCCTTGATTGGTTGGCTAGTAGTATCCTATTCTTTTGATTTAAAAGTAAAGTTTTAGTCCAAATTGATAGGTGCCACAAATCCCAGAATGTGCTTCCTCCATGGCTTGAACGGTTTCATAATCGCCTAAACAGCGTAGGAATTTTCCATCGAATAAGTGTTTGTATAAGATGCCTTTTAAGTAGATAAAGCAGGCTACTCAGCACCGAATGTTGACCTTTTGAAGTGGATCGTCTTGGAAATTTCTCGTATTTCAGGTAGTTTACTAATGGTTGACACTAATCTTCCTTTTCCAGGTCAAGGATTTTTACGGAGTAATTTTCTTCCTCCTCTTCATCCTCAAGTATTGGTGGCACTACCCATTTCTTGCATATAAGCATATGATATTCAACATCAGGTAAAGACAAAGCGGAGCCAAGTTTAGCTAATGCATCTGCCTGCTTGTTTTTACTTCTCGACACATGCTCAATTGTAACACCTCCAGGCCATCTCATGAGCATATTGGCGTAGTTATAGTACAAAAGCAATTTAGGCTTTTTGACTTCATACTGCCCTTGCAACTAGTTGATCACCAACTTGGAATCACCATAGATTTCGATGTGGAGTTGTTTGATATCCACGGCTATCTTGAGTCCGATGATCAGGGCTTGGTACTCAGCCAGATTGTTGGAGCAATTTTCTGTGAAGATGAATGAGTGAGGTAAAACTTCGTCTTCTGGTGTCACAAATACTATCCATGCATTGGCTCCACCCCTATGGGAGGCTCTATCAAAGTACATTTTCTATGGAGGAGTAATTTCGACCATCATGGCATCTCTATCTGGCAAGTCATCAGACAAATCCCATTCGACTGGAATATGATGGTCTGCCAAAAAGTCAGCTAATGCTTGTCCCTTTACTGCCTTTTATGGCACATACACGATTTCAAATGGTTAGAATTGCAGATTCTATCTTGTAAACCTGCAAAGAGAGCAGGTTGTGTTATGATGTACTTTGATGGGTTGGCTTTAGACACCAAACGAATTGTACGAGTTTGGAAATAGTACCTTAATTTCTGGATGGCAAAGACATGCACCAAATAAATTTTCTCAATCGATGATTACTTCAACTCATTTGGCGTTATCATCCTGCTTAGGTAGTAGAGGTTACTCTCTTTCTTTTCATTATTTTTTGGGCTAATAGGGCTTCCACTAAGCATTCTTACTTAGCGACGTATAGGATCAGAGAACAATCGGGCATTGGAGCTACCAACACTTGGGGTCTTTTTAGGTAAGATTTGATATTTTGAGGGCCTTCTTGCAATATTCATGCCATTCAAATGAAACTCCCTTTTTCATAAATCTACTGAATGGTTGATAGCGACCCGCGAGATTCAAGATGAGTTTTTGAATATATGCCAATCTTCCCTACAAGCTTTTGAACTCGTGAATATTTCAAGGTTCTGGCATCTTTAAGATAGTGTCAACCTTTACCTGCTCAATTTCTATGCCTCGACAGTAGACGATGAAGCCTAAGAACTTACCAGAAGCAACCCCTAAAGCACATTTCAACGGGTTTATCTTTAGTTGGTATCTTCTGATGCATTCAAAAGCTTTCCTGAGATTGTCCAAATGATCTACTTTCTTTTTTATCTTGACCACGAGATCGTTGACGCAGCATTCGATGTTCTTATGGAGCATATTATCGAAAATCTTTTGCATGTCGCTCTGGTACATGGCTCCTACATTTTTGAGGCCAAAAGGCATCACCTTATAGTAGTATGTGCCCTTGGGTGTGTAAAAGGCCATTAAATTTTCATTTTCTGGTGCTGTGCAAATTTGGTTGTACCGGAACAATTCGTCCATGAATGAGAGAGCCTCGTGTCCCATAGTAACATCATTATGAGCTCGGTGATAGGTAAAGGGAAGTCATCTTTTGGGCATGCCTCATTGAGATCTTTAAAGTCAACACACACCTAGATTTGTCCATTCTTTTTCCTAACTGGGACAATGCTGGGGATCCATGTGGGGTATTTAACTTCTCGGATGAATCCAGGCTCGATCAATTTGTTGACCTCTGCTTCGTTTGGGGAATAATTCTGGTCAGAACTAACATTGAGTTTGTTTAACGGGCCAAGTTTCTTTCTTTACGGACAGGTAATGTACAACAACCTTTAGATCTAGGCCTAACATTTCTTTGTATGACCATGTAACACATCTCTGAACTCTTTCAGTAGTTCCATGTACATGTCAACCTCTTTGTCTGTCAACAAGGCACTAATGTAGATGAGTCGAGGATCACTGCTATCTCCCAGGTCCACTTCGTTTAATTCATCTACCGTGGACTTGATTCTTGCCTCCATCTGGAGTGGTGCAATCTTAGCATCTTCTTCGATGGTTTGTCCTTCTTCGCATATCGTAATGTGGTTAGACGAGCCCACACTTTCCTTATCATCATCCTCTGCCACTTGAGCTTTAGTGAAGATGATTGTTTGGAATTTGGCTTTAAGGACTGTCACAGGATACCACCAAATTCTTTTATTGCCGTATGCGAGAAGGGATCAAGTTTTGATGCTTTTCATCTTGCTTTGGCGCCTTTGTGATGCCCCTTTTTGCCTTCCAATACTTTTGTCTTTTGGGTGGACCAAGTCTTTTGAAAACCTACACTCATGCTGACTTACCCTTAACCTTTAAAGAGCGATCCCCCTTAGTGATACTCTTGGTGGTAGCCCTTCTTATGGCAATGCGGACAAGGCCTTGAGGTGTTCATACCCAAGCTCTACTCTCAGATTTTGACTTGAGAGGATTTTTGTGAAAGCTTTTCCAACGACGACTACTCCTACGGGTTGTATCCAACCTTAATGAGGAGTTTGTACACCTTGGGAGTGAAGCCTTTTGTAGTCCTCAGCTCCCGAGCCTGTTGGTGTTCCCGTACAGCTTCTTTAGGTGTTGAGGCAGGTGCTTTGCTGTTAACTTCAGTCAGCAGCAGCAGTGTCAGACCTTTAAGAGCATCATTAATCGCCGGGCTTTTACCTTAGCGGCTTTTGGGATGCGCCTTGCCGTCTTCATTTTTTTTTGTCGGACCACTGTCTTGCTTTTCTTAATTTTGAGAGCTACTTACTTCAGGAGTTCCAACCTTATTCAAGTGATACTTGGCATCGGCAAAGTGGGATTTAACTTTAGTGAAAGGCTTGCAATCGCTCAGTACTTTTTTCCCAGCACCGCCGCAGTAATACTTGAAACATTGATGCCAGGTAGAGGGGACTACCCCGTCCTCATGGAGCCACTGCCGTCCAAGAAGCAAGTTATATGACGTCTTGATATCAATAACATGGAACAGGGCAGTTGACTTCATATCATCTATATGCAACTTCATCCTCATGGTGTCCAAAGATCTTTGTCCCCTTTAGTTGAATCCTTAGATTATTAGGTGGCTATTTGAGAGCTCACAGATCAGGATCCCAACTCTCTTAACGTCTTAAGGGATAAGATATTGACTGTAAAGCCACCGTTAACCAGCATTCTATTAACCCTTTATTTATAGGCATGGCCTGTAACGAACAATAGCCTATTGTAGGGTTGAAACCCTAGTATCAAATTTTCGTCCATAAAGACCATTGCAACCATAAAGTTTTCAACGAGGTCTTGACTTTTCTTTTGGAAGTAGCTAACTTTGTTGGGGGAATTACTTGTTTCATCAACTTCACTTGTTTGATCGTTGAGGGTGATGGTGTTGACATTGGCATTGTCATCTTCTAACGTGATCTTTCCTTGGTGGGCTAATTTTATGACCTTGTACTTGAATACGAAACAGTTGTAGATGGGGTGTCCAACCAAGCGGTGGTACTTGCAGTATTTGGGATCATCAGTCTTTCCCACTTTTACATGCCGCTTCATCTCTGGTAGGTCAATGAGGTTGACCTTTAGTAAGTCGTCAAAAATCTTGGGGACGTTTGTGTCTAAAAAAGTGTATAATTTGACTTGCATCTCCTTCAAGGTCAGCTTCTTTGCTTCCGACAGAGGAGTTTCTTTCTTTTCAGCAGGTTTTTCTTTCGCCGGTGGTTTGACAGGCTTCGCCTTGACTGCCATGACTCCTTGGCCAGTGCTTTAGTGAGAGGTTTGTTGGAGAAGAGCTTGCCTTCTTTTTGTTTCTCCTTGGACTTTTGGGGGCCTTGTATAGGTGGATCGTAGACTCCGTTGGCTATCATACTCAACTCCATATTGTGAGCATAGGTGGCTAACTCTTCAAAGGTCTTTGGTTGGATCCCTTACAAGATGTATTTCAAGCCCTAGCACATCCTTTAAATGCACATTTTGATGCCTGAAGCTTCTGTTTGAAAGCCGGTCCTTGCAATTCGAGCTCTTATTTCTTCAGCGATTCATGTATTCGATGACAGGTTCATCCTTTTACTAGTAGGTGTTAGTGAGTTTGATTATACTAATCATTCGCTTGGTGCTATAGAAATTGTTGAGGAATTCTTGCTCCAACTATTCTAGCTGTCGATGGACCTTGGCTCCAAGTCAATATACCAATCAAAGGCATTTCTTTTTAGGGACCGGACAAATTACTTGACAAGGAGGTCACCGTAGGTTCCAGCATTATTGCAAATCTCGATGAAATGGGCAATGTGCTATTTTGGATTTTCCATTCTATCGAATTGTTGAAACCTGGGGAGTTGATAACCTGTTGGCATTTTCAGGCTGTCAATCTGGGCTGTGTAAGGCTTTACATAAGTTAGGGACGATTTTATGGTCCTTTCAAATTTACTTTTAATGGCTCTTTTGATGAAATCTTTTAATTAATCGAAAGGAATGTAGCCATCTGCAGTTTCTTGTACATGCTTGACAAGACTCTGGATCGCCCTGGTTAATGCAGTTATTTGATCCTCCAAACTCGAGGCACCTTTCATCATTATTGGAGCGGTGTTGGAGTTAGGTGAGGCGACTGGGCGAGAGTTGGAGGGCAATGGACCATTATTGTTGTCCTCACTCTCTTGAATTGGATAATATGGTTCATTAGCAGCCTCAGGGATAGCAATCGGCTCGTAATAAGTCAATTGTCTTGCTGGGCCTCTTGTGACAACGCCTCTTTCAAGAGCAACTCCTAAGGCATTTGAGGCGGTGGCATTAGACGACTTCGCTTTTTCTCCAACCATTTAAGATTTTTAAATTTTCTTTTCGATGAGAGAAGAGATGAGGAGTAGAGAGGTCCCATTGGGTATGCCAGAAACTATAGGACGAAATTCTTAAAATTGAATTTTTATAAACAAGAGTTTGTACAAGTACAATTGCAATTTGAATCAAATGAATTTTATGGGTACAATATCTAATTTGATCCTCTAGTTCGTCTTTTGACTTGAAAAAGTTTAAAAGTTCTTGAGATTTGTTGAAGTTTTTGTAAATTCGATTTCTTTAGAGTTCTCTAGGCCTTTGGAAAACGTTAATTTTTTAGTTTAATACCACAATTTGGAATTGAACTCCTTGATTTGGTGAACTTTGTTGAAGAATACTTCGAACGTTGCGGGGGTGCTTTGAATGTTGATCGAAAAATTTGGCTGAAATTGGGGGAGCCTTTGAACTTTGATCCTCCTTGATGTTAACTATAGCCTTCAATAATGTTAATCCACTAGTTTAACACCTTGGATGTAGATCAAACACCGTAATTTGATAGGCTTCTACAAAAAATGCTTCGAAACTTGGAAGAATGGCCTTAAGTGTGGAGAGAGGATTCGTTGAGCTTTCTGAATCGCCTATTGCTTGATGCAGTTTCTATTTTGCTCCTTCGTCTTCTTGGTGTTTTTTTTTTTTTTTTGCTTGATGTTTTCTTGTCTTTTGATGTGTAGAAACCACCCCTATTTATAAGGGTGAAGAAGGCCTTGCTACTATAAATGTTTGGTGACGTGATAGTGTCTGGTTGGTTGAGCATATTAGATTTGTTATTATTTTTTTTAATCGAGTGATTGCAGATTAATTGTCAAATCAACAATATTTTTCTTTCAAATTTACAGAACTTAACACGTGGCACGATATGATTAGCCTCGACACATGTTGCAGCTTGATTTGTCGGTCAATTTTATAATACAAAACCAGTTTATTTCATTATTTAATTTCAAGAATTGTATTTACTTTAATTTTTTAAATATAAATAATTAATAATTGATATTTAATTTTTAAAAAATGACATATGACGACATTTAATTGGGCAAATTGGCCAAAAACTTGCTTGCTTAAAGCCATTTTTCCCCCTCACCCCAATTTACATCCAAAAACAAGGGATTTAGAAGACAGGTAAGGAAATTTAGCGAAAAATTTTTCCCCATAAATAATGGATATAGCTAATTACCAAAAAGGCTCCCACTTTTTGTGTTATCCCCGAAAAGAACCCTTATCGTGTTTATTATTTGTCTTGGTCGTAAGGAAAGAGGACAAAAGAAAGAGGAAAAAACTGAAAACCCTAGAGTTATCTTGGCCGATTTCCCACGCCATCTCTTCAAACAAGGGTCAAGATCCTGTCAATAATAGTGACTTTAAATTCTGTCGCAAACTATTGAGTCCTCCGTCTTTGCCTTCCTACTTATACGTATATATATGCGTATACGTATACGTATATGTGTGTATGATTGATTGTCTTTGATTTTTTGGGTAACCGGATAAACGTATTTTCGGAGTCGAAGGATATGGCAACGGGAAGTCCAGCTGCGGCAACTAGCAATAGATCCGGTGGCGGAGGAGCATCGGCGGACTCGTACATCGGCAGCTTGATAAGCTTGACTTCGAAGAGTGAGATCAGGTACGAAGGCATACTCTACAACATCAACACCGAAGAGTCTAGCATCGGCTTGCGCAACGGTGAGAAAAATTGGGAAGAATCGGCAATTATTTTTGCTCCTTTTGTTATTTTCTAGTTAGCATTTGTTTAATTTATGTTTTACTATGACTACAGGGCATAATTTGTGTACTTCTTGCGGATGTTTGTTTTATTAATTTTCTACTGTGGATGAAAACTTTTGGTTAGGGTAATATTTCTGTTGAACTGTGTTCATGTTTTTCCTTTTGGATGGCTTAAATATTGTTTTTGGGCGTTTTTGTTGATTAATTGGGAATTACGATTGATTTCTTATTAGAAATAATTTTTGGTGAAATATTGGTGAAAGATGAGATATTCTCCTTCTGTGTCGGTCCATTGGGAGAAAAGGTTTCTACTGCATGTAGTGTTAATCAAATTCTATCTGACATATGATACAATATAGTAGGTTGTGTGTATGTGTATGTGCGTATATATTCTCTGAAATGCAAATACGTTTTGGCCTTATGGTGGTAACATCTGTGGCTTGTTTACTTTAACATGACTTCAACAGCACATTGGTTGATTTAATTTATTTAACAGGACAAAGAGTTTAAACCTTTCTTGTTTCTCGTGCTTGAAATCAGATTAATATGTTGAGTACAAACTAAGTTTTTGGTCACCGACTTATACAGTTTCGAAGTTCGTTTATGTGACGATGAATTTACCATAACATTAAATGTGGATGGGTGATAGTCAAGTAGATATGGGGATTCTGGCCATTCCTGATTCCCTTAATCTCCACTCATCTGACTAATTTTTCTTGTATTTGAGCTAATCACTTACTGCAATATATTTTCATCTATGATAACCATGACCGCGTGCTAATTTTGCTGTTCAAAATGTCTTATGGCAGTGAGATCATTTGGTACAGAAGGGCGGAAAAAGGATGGTTCACAAGTCCCTCCTGGTGACAAAATTTATGAATATATACTGTTTAGAGGAAGCGATATCAAGGTATAAATTTGGTTTGTATGCTAGTCTGCTTTATCTTGGACTCTGTTTTTACAGAGTGCTTTGGTGCTGTTTGAGGAAGTATTATTTGCTTTTCCTGTTGGGGATCTTCTGATATGGTTTCCACTTTCCACTTATTGCATGATATTTGGAACTGTTATTTACATCATAGTGGAAAGAGATGCTTCAATTTGATTGTGCTTGAGTATTTTAGTTGAAAAATCAGAAGCTAAGGCGATCACAGTTTTTCCTGACAACTTTTATTTTGGGACCAGCATTTTTGCTTTATCTTCCGTTAGTTTAATTCCAGTGATGATTTCATTTTTTCCCTCCCTTTTTTCACAGGATTTACAAGTCAAAGCTTCTCCACCAGTTCAAACTACTCCACCCATAAACAGCGATCCTGCAATTATTCAGGTAAGTAATAGAAGAAATATATTCGTAATGTAGCATAGGATAGATTTGATGCTAACCCACCTATGCTTGGGTGCAGTCTCACTATCCTCGTCCAGCAACTCCACCCACAAGCTTGCCTACAGATCCTAGTGTGCCTTTGGCTGATCATGGTGCCCATACTGCAGCAGTGGGACTCGCTGGGTCAACTTTCCAGAGTGGTCAGCCTTTGTATCAACCTGGAGGAAACTTGAATTCATGGGACCCGTCTCCTCCAAATCCAAATGGCAGTGGCCTAGCTATGCCGATGTATTGGCAGGGATTCTATGGCATGCCTAATGGGCTGCCTCAACTGCCCCAGCAATCATTGCTTCGACCACCTCCTGGGTTATCTATTCCTCCTTCCATGCAACAGATGCAATTTTCTGGTTTCAATTCCTCTTTGCCAATGGCAGGGTCTAGCTTTCCTAATTCTAATTTACCCGATTACAGTTCTTCCTTGACTCCCAACATGGCAAGTTATTCTAGTTTAGCCTCTACCTCTTTGCCTGCTTCAACTTTGTCTTCGAACATGCCCCCTTTGAATCAGGTTTCATTAGCAGCTGAAACAATGATCAATCCACTGCCAAGCAAAGCTCCTATCACAGCTATTTCGACTTCAACTTCAAGCTCTAGCTTGCCACCTGTGTCTCATCTTCCTACTTCAGTTCCTGATAATGTGGGAGTACCTTTAGTTTCTAGCAAATCTAGTGCAGTAGCTGGCCCAGCAGGCTTGCCACAGCAAACCGTATCTCAGCCTGGATTATCTGTTTCTGGGGCATCTGGTTTGGTTCTAGTAGAATCGTCTATACCTTCGCTTATAACACCAGGACAACTTATGCATTCTGGACCATCTGTTGTTTCTGCTCCCCAGCCTTTACAGACAGTGCAGAAAGATGTGGAAATAGTACGAGTTTCATCAGAGCCCTCATCAGAAACTTCAGTCCCTGCAGTAACAGAAGCTCAACCACCACTACTACCTTTACCGCTGAATTCTCGAGCTCAGAAGGTTTTTCTTCGTTTCTTCATTGCATGTCTACAATTACACGTTTGTTCCAATTACTCTCAATGAGTACTAAAATTTAATCTTTATGGTTGAGTACCCCAATAAATGGTTATTTCTGTGGTCTCAGCTAGATTTCGATCAGTCTGTTTGATTTTATGAGGCTAACAGCTGCATAGAATGCTATGAGTAATATGTAGAGGCACAATAGTGCACCTTTGGAGTACAAATTTGATTCCATATCGAAGAAAAAGGTGACAGTTTCAGAAACTAGGTCCATGCCTTCTGAACTTATTGTTAATTGTTTGACCATACTTATCTGAAAAAAATTCAAGAGTCGTGTTGTATCTCTCATTCATGTAATATGAAATGCGTAAATTATTGATTAGCTTTTTTCTCTAAAAAGCTACTTTTAAATGAAAATGCATACAACATAGCCAGATATTTATTAATTCATGGAAATAACAGGAGAACTAGGAGTTTAGACAGATTTGGGTTGGCATTGGGTGGGTGGAAAAAATGAGTGAGGGAGTGCCATGCTGCTTCAGATTCTGGCTTGTTGAAAATTTCACACAATTGTTAAGTGTGATCTCACTTCAGTTTATTTACATGATATATCAAACCAACTATGATTTTAACTAAAATACTTTGTTGCAATCAAATATTTTGAATCATGTGCTCTTTGCAGTTCGTACAAAATGGATTTGAGCAAAAATGTTTATCCATTGATTTGCAACCAGTCGACTTTCATTAATTGGCAAAGCACAGTGCTGAGAGAACTTAAGTTTTTGGGCCTGCAATCTACAGGAAGACGAACCTTTTAAAAAGTCTTTTTTTTCTCGCTGCGTTAGTTGAGACTACATTGTTTATCGCCAAAGATAAATAATCATCCCGACTGGCTGCAAAAAACCCTGGCATCTTTTGGAGATCTTGTTTCTGGGCTGACTTGGAGTTAATTTACCTGTGCTCTGTCTAATAGTGATGTTATTCAGTTAAATTTTTCTATAAACTTGGCATGGGACTTGTATTATTGATAGTATGTTGTGGCTTAGGAGCTAATGTAGTATTTGTTTTTGTTTTTCTAGCCAAATGGAGGTGCTTACCACACACGCAACAATTACAATTACAATTACAGAGGTCGTGGTGGAAGAGGAATCGGGGTAAGAACTTGCTTGTGTTTGCCTGTTATGTATGTATTTATGAATTACTAACATATTCTACTGTTGAATAACATGTATATTACTTTGATACCGTTTCTAATACTTAAATATATTTCTACTTCTGTGTAATGTATCTCAGTGTCATTTTTACTAGTTGTAAATGTCTTATAATTGCAACACCATTTTCTGGTGCCTTTTGTCATCCTTCTCTACGGGAGCCTAATTTTTTCCCATGAAGTTTTAAAATGTTGAATAATTCGCCTCGCAGGTTTCACGCACTGTGACACAATTCACTGAAGATTTTGATTTTATGGCAATGAATGAGAAATTCAAAAAAGACGAAGTATGGGGTCATCTGGGAAAAAATAATAAATTGCAACCAAAGGATGAAGAAGAAAATGGAAGTGACAGTGATGATGATGATTTGCAGGACATGGAGGATGCTAAATTGCCAAAAATTGAGATCAAGGTGATTTATTTATTATCTAATGTGATACCAAGATTTTGTGGCTGGCTTTAAATTGACGCCTCATTATTTTTCTCCCTTTGCAGTCTGTTTATAATAAGGATGACTTTTTTGATTCCTTATCTTGCAATGCCCTGGACAATGACCCCAGTCATGGAAGGACTAGATATTCTGAGCAAAGGAGATTAGATACAGAGGCATGTCTTGTTTACTGTTGATCTCAATATTTGCTTTTAAGTGTGGCTGATTTATTTCCATCAATGCAGACATTTGGAGAGTTTTCAAGGTACCGCGGTGGTCGAGGTCGTGGCCCTGGTCGTGGGGGTGGTTGGTTCCGTGGCTCTTACCATGGAAGAGGCCATGGGGGATATGGTTATGTGGGCAGGGGCCGTGGCCGTGGCCGAGGCATGTAGCATCATGCTTGCTAGAGCAATGAAGCCTGCGTCAGAACAATAAGAGTATTCAAGTAAAGGCTAATGCCAATCCTGCCCCTGGGACGTGGATTGATTTAGGAGATTTCTGTGCGTTTTATTTTGGTGGTTTAAATAATAAGATTAGGATAAGGGATTGAGGATATTCTATTCTCGCCCTGTTTGTTTATGTTTTTCGCATTCTGCTTGAGGTTGTATTAAAGATTCCCTAGGGACGCGCCTAGGAGATCTGCCAATAGTTCGTTTTGTTGTGCGTTTCTAGCACATCCTTTAATCGAGAGAGCTAAGGGTAGTACTTAGAATGTAACTTGTGGCAAGTTTGTCTTCCAGTCCGGATTGTGTTTTTCTGGTGCTTCTAACTTCCCTGTTTAACCTAACATGGTTGGGTTTGGAATTTTTCCTACCCCACTAGTCACCAATCGAAACTTTGTCAGCACAGAAAAAACCATCTACTTTATTCAAGGTTTTTCAATTTGATAGCATTTGAACTGAGAACAGGTCCAGCTTGTGTCATTTATTATTATTATAATGTGGCTGTGGGTCGACTTTGCAACATAGATTCCATTATGGTAGTTTGCTGGCTCGGAAGCGTGATGGACAAATGGCAACGAGGTGGGATTTGGGAGTTAAAAAACAGTAGTCCATGACCAAATCGTGGTTTTTCTTCTTGCTAATAATAATGGTGGTCACCGAAGGGAGCCGCCCGCGGCCGAGTAAACCTAAAAAGGTACGAGGGGAATGATTCTAAAGAGCAGCTAAAAATTTTACATGGATGGTTTCTTTGGTCATGATATTTGTGTCGATCCATTTACATGTAGCAATCGAACACATTCAAGGATGAGGGGAATGCCTCCTACCATCAAGGCGAAGCTATGTTATCCAGCAGGACGATATCTTCGGTATTTCAGTTCTACCAGCGGAGCTCATCTCCTGACCGCATCCTTACCGTGGTATTGAACGACATTCTTCCGTTTCTTCCATCAGACACCCGTTAAGTATTTTGACTTAATACTATTGTCTGCATGCCACCATTTGGTAGCCATTCCATCTCAAAATCCCGATGATAAGACGAATGTACGGGGAAGACAGTAAACTGTACTGGTGAAGGGGCAGGATAACACTCAGAAATAATGTCTACTTCTGCACGATCTGATGTTTGATGTCCCAATGGCTTCTTCCTAGCCTCGCCTAGAAGGTATATCGTTGCTGGTTGGGAGCTGTCAAGTGTATCCATGTTTTCTTGTCACCACTTCCAGGAACTACTCAAACAATCGTCCCGTTACACGAAAACTAAACATAAAGAGAGCTTCCCTCCTGGTTGAGAGGACAGTAGAATAACAGAGGACTACTGAACTTCGACTTTTTTAACCATTCAAGTCAAATTTGTTCATGCATTACAAAATCAGACAAAAGATGGAACTTCTCCCATTCTCAGGAGGATATTATTCTCATTAAAAAGCATTAAGCTTTCCGTCTTTACACGTGAAAGCTCGAATATAACTGTTCAACTTAAGGTAGTAAGGACATATTAAAAGAATGGCCTCTAATTTTAGCCTTTTGTGCATACATTATGGTGTCCATCCTTACAAAGATAAGGCTCCATACGGTGAATTGGAATCAGAGTACACATTTAATCCTGCTGACAGACAAATGTCACCTTTTATTGTTTTGACTCAAAGTTTCAGCTATCCCACTTTCCGTTAGTACTTGGGTAAACCCTCTTGAAGTTATTCACGGTAGAAAAAACTGAGAAGGGGACAACAATTTCAAATACAAATATAGAGATAACATATGTGAAATTCTTCGTAAAAACTATCAAGAGTTGGGGTTTTAGATCACTTTATGGGTGCTATGCTTGTGTGAATGGGGGAGGGGAACAAACTTGATCTGCACTATTGCATTTTGATCACCAGACTTCCATCTACAAACTTGGCACCTCCTACCTTTCCTTGAATTTGAGAGGGAAGACGAATGACACGCCTTTGATCGCCTGCTTCCACCAGTAACTCTGATCTACCTCTAAACTGCAAAATTTAAAATCAAGTGTAAAAACATTGCTTTGAATTTTGTCTGAAATGCATGTAAATTACCAAATCACACAGAAACACATGACAAAGTATATTAGAGTTATTTTTCTGGAATGTCTCAGATGTGCCAATGATTTCCCACCTGCTACATCATAAACAGGAGAAATTCGAAGGCTTTATAGACAATATTGTTCTTTAAATCTCTCATACCTTGTTTAGTTCCCTTGAGTATCACAACAATTTTTATGTAAGTCCCTAATCATTATCACAACAATTTTTATGTAAGTCCCTAATCATTCTTTCTTACAACGAATTAAGTCAAATGTTATTCTTGATGTCACTCCATCCTTTCATTAGCTTTCCTCTATCTTCAACTAGAATCATGTGAATTGGCAAACTAAAGGTTAGATTTGACCCTTCTCAACCTTTCCCTTGTAATTTTGAATTGTAACCCTAATGAGATTGTTAAAGACATTGCTCTATCAGTTAGTTAGCTTCGTATCATTGATATAGGCACTAAAAGAGGATTACTGCAGTTAATAGTCAACTAGTCTAACACAAAAATTAAAAATAATTTGAGAAACATACTTGGTACAGCTTGATTTCTGACTTGTCAAAACCTGGCATGAATAGCTTCACAGACTTATTGGATGGATCAAATTGGACCGCGGATAGGAAGCTGTTGCTGGTAGTTTCTGAAAGTAAATCTCGGGCACCTTTACTATGGTTATTTGTCATGATCTCATCCCAATTCAGATGGCTACCCAGTTTGAGATGTGGAATAAATGCAGAAGGCAAGGGCGAAAATTTGTTCTTGACAGTTTCGGCTAATGTCATAGGAGAATCTTGAGGAGTTATGCCAAATGCACCAGATATTTGTGCACCAGCTTGAATGGCACAACCCCAGTGGCGCAGTGCAGAATTTAGAGATAAAGAACTGGCTGGGTCCATCACAAGATAGCAGCCAAACTTATGAGATTCTGCAAAGACAGAAGATCCTTTCTGTAGGAAAGACAATATGGAAATTAGTACTAGGGAATTGCTCAAGTGCCCAAAAAGTTATGACTGGAAACTCCATTTACCTCTAATCTTTGTTCTAGCAAATCCCATATTTCTGAACTCATTCTCCCATTGAGACTGGAACCCCTGCCACTTATACTCAGGGCATCATCAATAAGTCCTAATAGAGATGGACCCGCTACCCTCCCAAAATCAGTCTTTTCAGCCAAACTTCTCAAATATTTCAAATATAGTCTTTGAAAGGAACAGAAAACAAATGAAATAAGCATATGAAACGAAGCAAGCGTGATAGAGAGAAAGGTTTTCAGTTCACTAACCTCGCTTTACTGGAAGCACCAATCATACGGATTGTTTCTTCAGTGCTTACACCATCATATACAACAACGTCAAATTTTTCTGTATCATTGTTCCTATGAACGACATTAAATAACCCCGTAAGTCGTTCAAGCTCCAATGCGGAGAATATAGAATCCATACCTGGGAGTATACCAAGCTCTTCACCCACGACCTACAACATTAAGAAGAGAGATGATAGAAAGCATCCACTCAGAGAATTTTGTGATGGTGATGATTCAAGTCATGTAATATGCAGAAAAGTTGTTACGTACCTACCCCTTCAAGAACACCTTGTGTCAAATTCAAGCGTGCATCAGCCTGCTTGAGCCGCTTAAGGGGTTCCAGGATCATCTGCGCTTAATAAACACTGCTCATCAGAAACACAGGCCCAACTGGTTACCTCGGCTTCAATTTATGTGAAGGAAGAGACCACAAAAGACGAAAAATGTAAAACACACCTTTGTGGTTTCAAGTCTAACAGCCGACAGATTGTCATTGCATTTGATGGGAGATGGTCCGATCTTACAGTCAAGAAGGTATTCAGCTGTAGGATCTTGAGAATGTATCAGCAGACAAGTCTTGAGGCCTGACGTGGCATAATGCTGGACACAGACAGCGTGCATACCATACATATCAAGACTACGTGACAAGAAACAGCATATATGTGTTATGTAAAATAAGTAAAAACATTTACATAGTGGTGATTTTATATTGTTCTTTGCCACAGGCAGCCGACGGTTCGTCTAACAGGTTTAATTGGTAATGATGATCGGAGTAGCAGCAGTTTCCATTTTCCATTGATTTACCCTATTTGTTCTCCTTATTATCAATTCCCAATTCTATTAATTTGCTTACATCAATTTGTCTTTTTGATAAAATCAGCAACGTTACATACTGTCCTAGTGTCTGGATTTACGTGTAAAAGAAAACGAAACTACCTTGAATTCTTGAAAAAGAAACTAGCTAAAGATCAGTAGAACACTCAAAACAATGACAAGCTACTATCATCCAAAAACAAAAACAAATAAATAAATAGAGAGAAATGCCAACAGGAAATGACAAATATCCGTTATTCATTCCATCCAGCAGCCTAAGTAAACAGAAATTATGTAGAAAACTCAGACGGGCACACACACAAAAGCGTGTGTGATTGTATGTTCACCTGAGCAGCAAAAATGGACGCAGTCGTTTTCCCAGAGCCGCCTTTACCCAAAAAGGTAACCAGCCTTGTCGGCTTATCGTAACCAGCTTCGTTTTTTGCTACATTGGCAGCAACCACAGTCCAAATTAAACCCCCATTCCTCTTTCCTCTCCTTCTTCTTTTCCGAGCTGTTTCGACTGGAAAAAAAGAGCGAAAATCTGGGACTGTGGGGTGAGGAAAAAGCGATTGCGGTAGCAGGGGTGAAAGGCACAACGCCATCGATTGAGGAGCGGAGCGCGGAGCTCTGGCGAGGCGATCTAAGTTGGAAGGGGTGAAAATGAAGAAGACGGACAATGGCTACTGAGCACTCCAGCATAGGAAATGGGAAGCCTGTGATTTGCAAACTAGGCCATAATATTTGGGAAAATGCGTTTCTCTCCCCCAGCATTTTGGGCCGCCTACAAATGGTCATTCACAAATGTTGGGCCGATTCAATAGCTTTTTCCTCTTGGGGGAAAAAATATGTTCCCGGATAATTGTCAAGGCTCCATCAAAATCCATTGTTACGAATTAACTTATTTAATTTTTCTTGGGATTTGTCATATAGTGAATCTCACAAAATATTACCAAATAATAATTTTAGAACTTGTGGGAGTGGGCTAGTGGGTTGATATCAAAAAGAATCAACCAACTAAATGATTACGAAAGTCATATATGACTGAAAGGAGTACGTGGTTTCCGTCTTTATCTTTGAAATTTAGTTTAAAATTTAGTCTTACTCAAAATGGGCACTAACTAATTTGCTTTGACAAAAAAAATAAATAAATAATGAAAGGGGTACCACTAACACTAACACGATTGCCCCTTTTATTAGCTAATAATGATCAAGACGGATAATAACATGATGGCTATGTTTCTTTTTTAATTTTACACTGTTCATTACTATTTAAAAATTTTTAAACAAAATATTTTATTATATAAATTAAATTAAATTTAAAATTAAAATTTTTTTCTTTTTATATTTTATAATTAACTAATAATTTTTTAATTATTATATCTATTTATTTACAACACTTTCACATTTATTTTTTTATTACTCTTTAAACACAAGTACTTTTACTTATTATTATTATATATAAAATATATATAAAAATAATTTTTCAACCATTGAATCCTTATAAACTCAACATAAAATTTCCTCTAATTCAAATCACCTTTGTGCCCACCCTAATGACAACCGAAAC
Source organism: Avicennia marina (assembly GCA_019155195.1). Taxonomy (NCBI): domain Eukaryota; kingdom Viridiplantae; phylum Streptophyta; class Magnoliopsida; order Lamiales; family Acanthaceae; genus Avicennia; species Avicennia marina. The sequence goes on from CM032766.1 coordinate 1,927,933, forward strand.
ATACACCCATGGAATTGAAGTCATTTTGGGAAGAAAAAGAACTTCGTTTCTTTGTAATAAACTATCAGTACATGGCCTTGGCTTCAGCAGTCTGGACAGCGAGAGTAAAGTTCCTCAGGGGGCTGGCTCTGGGTGACTTGGGCATCTCCGGAACCCTATTCCCGGAGTAATCGTAGTATATGACGCCCGAAAACTCCGGCGGCCGGCATTTCTCTCCCATCAGAATGGCCTTCTGCCACAACCCAACCTCGTCCTTCCCTTCCTTATTTCCAGTATCCGATTCCCGCCATGATTTCTTGGCATGAAATAGAGGAATCTTGGCCTTGTGGCTTATGGTCGCGACCGGCGACGCCTTAGGCGTGTTTGGTTCACTGGTTTGGGCCACAAGCTTTCTTGCAACTTGCTTCCCGTGTTTTGCGCACAGGGCTACGAGCAGTGTAGCGGAAACAAACAGGCCTATTGCCAGAGGGATGGCGGAGAAACCCTCACCAACGTTGATTGCCGGTGTGGGACGGACCATTTTCTTTCTTGCTTAATTTCTTCTTAATTTTCTTGGTGGAAAGAGATGAAGGTGATGCCCGAGAGACTGTATTGATTCAAATTGGATTAAATGATGTCTGGCTTTTTATACAACGGAAATTGTGTTTGGCCAATTGGTGTCTTCAACACTAGGACAAGTAGCGGTTGGAAGGTGCATGACCAATTCAAGTTTGGTTTCTTAAGTGATGCTAATAAATGAGGGTATGGATTTCGGATGGTGGTTGGAGGTCTATTCAAAAAAGGGGATAAATGTCACAATAGTTCTACTGAAAGGAATGACAAAAAAATAATTAATTTTGTTAAACGGTGTTCTTCATCCTGATCTCTGGAAGAGGCACCGTGTCCCTGGTCTGAGACGCAAACGTTTTTTGGGTTATTTCTTGATTTGGACTGGACTTTTATCGACAAGTTAAAGGAGGGATATGATCCTTTGATTGTTAGGATATATCATAAGGTAGTTCAACGTTTGGAATAAAAATTGCGTGGGCCTTTCTTAAAGATGAATTGAACAAGAGCTTAAACTCAACAGAAATTCCAGAAATTTTATAGTGATTGAATTTTGATGTAGATGCACAAAAATTCAATTTTAAATAATTACAAATTCAAGTCATGTAGAGAACTAACCAATATGAAGTTGAACATTAAACTCTCTACTCTCAATTCTCTTACAGATTTTGGTGTGTTGGGAAAATAGAAACCGTAACCCGAGCAACAAATCTTGACAATGGTTTGAGGTAAATTTTCGATTCTTTTCTAATCGTGACATTGATTATTTGTTACTTTAATGCCTGACATGTGGTATCAGAGCTTTAAAACTCTCTGCTTTGGAGATTTTTCGGATCTGAAAATTTTTTGTCCCATTCGATTTTTGTGATCTTTTTGTTGGATTAATGATTTAAATCTAGATTTTCCAACAATTCTATGTTAAGAAAGGATGAATTTTGAGGCGGTTTTTGTTGCTAATTTGTCGGGTTCAAGGATCGGGTTTTTCTGCCCGCTTTCGATTTGTCTGGATCGTCTGGAGGTTGATGACGATTCGAACGTCGTCGTTTTGACGGTTCTGATTTGAAAAGGTGGAAAAGACAAAATTGGTTTAATGATATTTAGAAGCATTCTGATTCAAGACTAGGGCTTGGCTTTACTGGTTCTTAATGCATTGGGATGTATGAAAGGCAGGGCGTCCGACCCGTGTGGGTACCGATTGTTCCATAGAAGTTACTGAACCCGTGACCTTGCCTTCGAATATGGCAAGCTTCTGTCAATTATTGATTCAATAAATTAGCTATTGGTACATTTATTTGTAATTAGCTATTCTAATACAATAAATTTGCCAACAAGAATTTTTGTTGTATTAAAATGATTGATTCGGATGAAATATTAAAATTCTTATAATTTACTCACAGGAATTAGGAACAGTTTTAATGGTTTCATAACAAAATTTATATAAATCTTATTGAATTAAAAATTTACTCCACATGCAATTTTTATGTCACTAGATTTATGTTGTATAATATATCTTATATTGGTAGATATATATTTAGATTGATTAGCCTCAATTTTATATTAAGTATATATATGTTGTATATGTAGTATTTCAAACTATTGATATCAATTGTAATATTCTTGAGTTAAACGGGGAGAACTGTAAAACTAGGAAGGAGAGAATTCTCTTTCAATTGACATGGATAGATATCGATTATGCTGTAAGAGAAGATGAACCATTTAGGGTTACAAATAAAAGCTCTACAGGAAGTCAAAGCTCTTTATGAAAATGGAAACAGTTTAACCGATTAAGTACTATGTTTATAAAGGCAAAAACATCTGCAGCTATTTGTGGTTGGCTATCATTATAATAATGTCTATTCTTTACTTAAGGCCATGGATGGGCAAATTGAAACTAAGCCACTTGTGAGCATCCTGATAATGAAGTTCTCCTCAATGAAATTCATCATTGTCTGAGGTATGTGAGAGCACATCATGAAGGTGTTGGACATTGCGACTCAATTAAAAACATTTGAGGTTAAAATATCTAAATCTTTCCTTGTGTACTATAGTTTGAATACTCTCCCTTGACCATATAGTCCCTTTAAAATGCTATATAACACACATAAGAAAAAAAATTGTCAATTCATGAACTGATCACCATGTGTGTATAAGAGAATGGATGGTTGTTAATGAAATAAGGAGAGAATTTTAATAATGTACTTGTGGCAACTCAAGGAAAGACCAATATTCAAGTCAAATAAAAGGAAAATGGTAAAATACCTGCCATCAAAATATTACTAAGGAATCCAAGTGTTTATTCAATAAAAAAAAAAGGGCATGTGACAAAAGATTGAGAAAAGTACGAGAGATGGTTTGAATGCAAAGGTATTAAAATCTCATTTGTCTATTCTAAATTTAATATATCTAAAATTAGTCATAACACATGGTGGATTAATTCTGGTTGTAATATTCACATTACAAATATGTTGCGACGCCTGCAAAATATAAAGAAATTAATAGAAAGTGAATAGTATATCCTTTTTGGAAATAAGCTTCACTCACAAGTGGAGGTCATTGGAGATTGCAGCCTTATTTTGAAAGTGGGCACATTTTAAAATTAGAAAGAGTATTCTATGTCCCAAGTTTTTCTAAAAATTTAATTTCTATTTCAAAACTAGTGCTATTTGAATATTTTTTTTTTCAACAATGAATCAATGAAATTACTATTTAAATCCAATGCTGTTGGGAATAGTATTATTTCAAATTAGATTTTCAAAATGATGTTTGTTATAATGCAACACATGTGAATATTGGTGTTAAAAGATGTGTCATGAATGAAGAATCTTTTATGCTGTGACATCTTAGATTGGGACAATATTTTTAAAATAGGATGAATTATTGAATTGAAGAACTAGTTGGATCACTAGTTTGACCGGTTCAACAGATTTCAAAAAACTAGTCACTTTAGATTTTATATAAATTTTTATATACACATATAATAATATTAAATAAATTTTATAAAATAAATTTAAGTTCATTTATTAATATGTTAAATGTTAAGTTTTAGATGCAACATTAAAAATTTAATAATCCAAAAGTATGAAAATATTTTTGCAAAAACATAAGAGAAACTAAATTAAATTTAAAGAAAAATATATTGTTGAAAAATTAGTTTTGTAAAAGAAAAATAAACAATTATCATGACAAAATAATTTCAAGATGCAATATTTAATTTTTTAAACCTCAATTAGAATAATATATAGATAAAATAATTTAAAAAATAAAAGTTAAAATCCAATTAGAATAATTAATGTTAGAAATCATAAGAAAACCTAAAACATATAAAATTTTCTATTTTTTAATTTTTTATTAGTAAAATATTAAAATCTAATTTTGACTGGTTCTCACCTAGTCAAATGATACCCATATCATATAGAGAAATCAGACTGAAAAATTGGTTGGTCAATCTAATTTTAAAAACCTTGATCAAAGAATGTAACTATAATTAAGGTTTTAAAATCCAGACCAGACCAGCTAGTTAGATTGATTTAATCGGGAAAACCAGTCAAATCAGACAAAAACTGGTCAACCTAGTTAAAAAACAGCTTTTGTATTTTTATTAATAAAAAGTTAAAAAATTACCTTATTTAAAATAAAAATAAATAAAATATTTTTTAAGTTTTATAAAAATTTTCCTAATAAAAGTTATTTTTATGTATAATTTCCACTAACTATTTTTTATTTTTAGTATTATTTAATTATATTTTAACCATATAATATTGTAATTGAGTTATCAAAATATTAAGTATTGAATCTGACAATCAAATTTTTTCATATTAATTATGTTGTTTTTTTACCAAACTAAAATTTTCAACATTTATATATTTGAATTTGAATTTAATTTAGTTTCTTTTAAATTTTTATAATTATTTTTATTTTTATTAAATTAATAAATTTCAATGTTATGTCTAAAACTTATCATTTGACATATTAATGAATGGACTTAAATTTATTTTGTAAAATAATTTAATATTATTATTTGTGTATGTATACTATTATATATAATACAAAATAACTAATTTTTTTAAATCAGTTAAACTAGTTATCTAATTACTTATCCAATTCAATAATCGATTCGATTTTAAAAATATTGACTATAATGTGAGAGAAGACTTGAGAAAATGTGAATAAATATCTATACTATCTATACTATATTATAATGGCTGAGACTCATAGACTAACTGTTTTTGGTCACTAATTTAATTACAGCAATAACCCTAACTTTTTAATAAAAAATGTAATGAAGGGGGTGAAATTAGTAAAAACTGATAAAAAAAACTGCTGTAAAAAAACTACCTTAAAAAATGCCAAAAGTCATGGGAACCAATGTTTTTAAAGTTAGATCAATCATTAAACTGGAGAACTAACTAAGTCACTGGATCGCTGGTTCGACCGGTTCAACTAGTTTCAAAGAGTTGATTATTTTAGATTATATATAAATTTATATATACACATATAATAATATTAAATAAATTTTATAAAACAAATTTAACTTCATTCATTAATATGTTAAATGTTAAGTTTTAGATGCAAAATTAAAAATTTAATAATCCAAAAGTAAGAAAATATTTTTGCCCAAACATATAAAAGAAACTAAATTAAATTTAAAGCAAAATATATTATTGAAAAATTAGTTTCTTAAAAGAAAAATTATGAAAAAAATTATTTTCATGAAGTAATATTTAACTTTTTAAAACTCAATTAAAATAATATATGGATAAAATAATTAAACAAATAAAAGTTAAAATAAAAAATCTAGTAAAAATTATATATTAATAAATTATTAAGGAGATAAAAATGTTGGAAATCCTAAAAATATTTTTATTTATTAAATTTTTAAAAAATATAAAAAATTTGTTTTTTAAATTTTTTATTAATAAAATATTAAAATCCGATTTTAACTGGTTCATGGCCGGTTTTTACTAATTATCACAAGGTTAAATGATACTTGAGTCATATAGAAAAATCAAAGTAGAAAACAGGTCAGTTCCCGACCAAACTAATTGAACCAGTTGGTCCAGTTTGGTTTTAAAAACCTTGGATTGGGATATATATCCCTTGATAGAATTAAGAAATTGGTAAAGGATGGGATATTTAATACTTTAGACTTTACTGATTTCGATACATGTGTACGCTATATACAGGGAAAGGAGACTAGCATATTAAATTTCGATACTTTACAAGGAAATGTCATTATTTAAAATGATTTTTTCAAATTAGACTTCTAAAATGATGCTTATTATAATGCAACACATATGGATGTTGGTGTTAAAAGATGTGTTATGAATGAAGAATTCTCTATGTTGTGGCACCGTCGATGGGGACAATGTTTTTAAAATTGGATTAGTTATGAAATCGGAAAACTAGTTGGATCACTGGTTTGATCTGCTCAACCAATTTTGAAAAATTGGTCACTTTAGATTATATATAAATTTATATATACACATATAATAATATTAAATAAATTTTATAAAACAAATTTAAATTCATTCATTAATATGTTAAATGTTAATTTTGATACTTTAGAAGGAGTTCTGACATATTAGAGATTATATATATGAATATTTGTAGTCTAGACATAAACGTATATGGTCACAAATACTCCATCTCATTCACTGATAATAACTCACGATATATGTACATCTACTTGCTTCATAATAAGAACGAAGCTTTAGACGCTTTTAAAGTTTTTAAGACGGAAGTATAGAAATAATATAGTAAACAAATTAAAATTATGGTATTAGATAGAGGTGAAGAATATTATGGTAGATACATTGAAGATGGACAAATCCTTGGTCCATTTGCAAAGTTTCTTCAAGAAAATGGGATTGTTGCCTAGTACACCATGTCTGATTCTTTGAATGAAAATGGTGTGGTTGAAAGAAAAAACTGAACTTTGCTGGACATGGTGTGAAACATGTTGGGTAGCTCCAAATTTCCTAAGTTCTTGTGGATTGAAGCTCTTAAAATGGTAGTGTACATATTGAATTGAGTTCCAACAAAGGCTATGTTAATAACACCCTTCAAATTATTTAAAGGTTGGAAACTGAATTTGTGGCATGTACGCGTTTGGGGACGTTCATCTAAAATAAGAATTTATAATCTACAAGAAAAGAAATTGGATCTAAGAACCATTAATGGGTATTTCGTTGGATATGTTAAAAGGTCTAAGGGATACCGTTTTTATTGTCCATCATATCACACTAGATTTGCGTAATTAAGAAATGTAAAATTTCTTGAGAATGACCTAATTAGTAGGAGGGATTATTTATTCCCATGATATAATTCTTGAGAAACATCATTCAAGTATTGAGCCTTCTACTTTAGGTACCTGAGTGATTATTGTCCATGATGTCTCTCATGTTCCATCTAATGTTACTTAATCAGCTGTTGAAACTCAACAAGTTAAGAATGATAATCAAAAAATTTCATATGATATTAAAAATATAGTAGATCTAGTTGTTCAAGAACCAAGTAAAAATATTAAACAACTAATTGAACAACATCCTCCAAGTGAGAATGTTAATACAATATTAAGAAGATCTACTAGAATAAAGAAGCCAACAATATCCAGTTATTATATGGTGTATTTGCAAGAATGTGACTTTAATATTGGAGTTAAAAATGATCCTGAGTCGTTTTTCATAAGCCATGAGTTCTAGAAAATTAGGCTTATAGTATAGTGCTATGAAAGAAAAGATAGATTCCATGAAAGACAACAATGTTTGGGACTTTATTAAGTTGCTTAAAGGGATAAAACTCATTAGAGGTGAATGGGTCTTTAAAACTAAGAAAGATTCACTAGGCAACATTAAGCAATACAATGCAAGACTTGTTGCTAAAGAATACACTTGAAGGGAATGAATCAACCACGCGTAGACTTTTTCTCTTACATCTAAGAAAGATTCCCTTCGCATAATCGTGGCATTAGGTACACATTTTAATTTAGAGTTACAACAAACGAATGTGAAATGGCATTCCTTAATGGTAACCTAGAGGAAGAGGCTTATATAACACAACCTGAAGAGTTCTTCTTTAGTGGTGGTGAGCAATTGATTGTGAGCTTAAGAAATCCTTGTATGGGCTGAAACAAGCCCTCCGTCAATGATATTTAAAATTCTATGATATTATCTCATCATTTGGTTTTGAAGAGAATATCATGGATAAGTCCATATACCATAAGGTCAATGGAAATAAAATTTGTTTCCTTGTCCTATATGTTGATAACATATTGCTTACAACTAATGATAAGATTTGCTATATAAGTTGAAACAATTCTTCTTCAAATTTTTGATATGAAAGGTAAAGGTGATGCATCTAATGTCATTGGCATTAAGATACATTGAGATAGATCTCGAAGAATTTTAGAACTATCTCAGGAAACCTACATCTATGAAGTTTTGGAGAGATTTTGGAAGAAGGATTTTTCACCGACTGTAGTTCTTATTGGAAAGGGTGACAAGTTCAGCTTGAATTAGTGTCCTAAAACTAACTTGGAAAGGGAACAAATGGAAAACATTCCTTATGCATTCGTTGTAGGGAGCTTGATATATATTTTGGTCTGCACAAGGCCTGATGTTAAATTTGCGGTTGAAATGTCAGGACGATATCAAAGTAATTTAGACTTTGACCATAAGATAGTTGCTAACAAGGTGTTGTAGTATTTGCAAGATATCCAAAATTACATGCTTATGTATAGACAGATTGACAATTTGAAAGTAGTTGGGTATTTGGATGCGGATTATGCCAGTTGTGTTGATTCACAGAAATCGACATCAGGGAACATTTTTATGTTTTTTGGTAGAGCTATATCATGTTGGAGTGCTAAGCAAATTTTCATTGCTTCCTCCGCTACAAAAGCTAAGTTTGTGTCTTGTTTTAAAACTATATCACATGTTCTATGATTGAAGAGTTTCATGTCTGAGCTTAGAATTGTCAATTTCATGTCTCGGTCCATAAAGATTTATTGAGACAATTCAACTACTATATTTTTGGCTAAAAACAACAAGAGTGGGAATCGATCTAAACACATTGACATTAAATTTCTAGTCATAAGGGAGCGGGTTAAGGAGAAGAAAGTTACTGTTAAGCAAATCAACACGGAATTGATGATTGCAGATCCCTTGACGAAAGGCATAGTGTGTTGTGAATATGGGATTAAATCCTAATATGTAATGTTTGTTATTACATTAATAAACTCCAGTTTTATATATTTCTCATGTTTTGTACACATTTTGGTTTGAGAAAGATTGTATGTTTAGACTTTGAATAAACATAGGGTTTATTTATCAAGTAAAATTATTATAAAGTTTGAAAATATTCTACACTATAATATATGAGAGGTGGTCCTCATATAATGGGGACTCATCACCGTAATTCGTGTATTATATTTCTTATAAAGTTAGACTTGAATTAAGGTTGGCAAGTTGATCACTGGACTAAGTGGGAGAGTATTATGATATATCCATAATGTGGTCTAATATTTGGAATAAAAATTGATTGGACCTCAAACTCTTAAAATGAATCCAATAAAAGCTTAAACTCAATAGGATTCTTATGGTAGTTGAATTTAAATAAGTCAAACACATATATTGGATAGAATTTGGATGCACAAAAAATTCAATTTTAAGAAACCACAATTCCAAGATGTGTAGGTCAAATTTGATAGGAACTAATTTATATAAATAAAATTTGGATATTAAAATTTCCGCGCTCAATTTTCATACTCATGTAACATCAAAGGTGAGATTGAAAGCGGGAAAGATTTTCGTGTGTTGAGAAAACAGAAACTATAGCTCGAGGATCAGATCTTGACAATGATTAAAAGTAAATTTTTAATCTTTTTCTTACTGTCAATGCTTATTAGCTACTTTATTGCCAAACATTGATATCCAATTTATGAACCACTGATGCTGTACTATTGGGCGTTTGATGTTAGAGTAACATTTTCGAGGGACACGTGTTGCTTTGCCAAGATTACGTCAATGACAATTCTTAATTTCTTATGTCACGAAAATATAACCAGAGATATGGACGAAAATGTAAATAAATAGAAAGATGGGCACTACATTAGCATAGTACCTAATTGGAGCTTGGGTCAGACTATTTAATGTTTAGATCCCAGTCGAGCAGTACAATTTAATAAATATTTTATTACAATTAAGAAAAAAGAGCTCTTGCAAATTGCAATATTAATTCATAAGCGACAAAAACTCCAAAGCAGTCCACCAACCCTAATTTATGACTAAATGAGTAACGTGAAGATGCGGTCCAAACGTCAACCAAACTCCACTTAACAGAGTTGACTCAACGGCAAATGTACAAGTGCACGTGGCATCGTGCAAGTCTACTCTCGTTACTAATATTTTACTTTTTTTTTTTCATTTTTAATTTCGTACTTTTCTTACCAAAATTAAACATGAGTAGGCATGACCACGATTTTGAAACTAATAGTTTTGCTTCCAGAAAAATGAAAATCAAAATTGGATCTTGTACTGTAGTTCTGGTTTTGATTCTAAAACGAACGGCTCTTATGATTTCGGTTTTGAGATCAACTGTTGTAATTTCGATTTTTTGATTTTGGTCCTTTAAAGTTATAGTTTTATATTATAATTTGATTTTATTATTATTCCATGAAGTAAAGAATAAATAATATAAATTTTATAAAATACATCACATTATCAGTAAATATTTTGAGTGGGAAAAATATACATAAAATTATTTAATTACTTAATATTAATATAAGTTAATACTACACACACACGCACACACATTATACTATACACATACTACATGTATTATGTTATGTTATATATATATATATATATATATATTATATTTTTTGACTGTTTAAATTACTTATTTGAGTGATCCATCAATGACAAAAAAATTTCTTTTACTTATCCCCACATCGATGAACAGAAACCAACGCCCTTATTTTCTATTGAGTAATTTGCAATTTTCTAAGACATCTAAATGATAATATTGTTAGGAACAAGCAAACAAAAATGATTTTTGTCTCTCGTTTTAGTTATTCTTTCTTTTGGAGTTACAATTGATGTTGTTTTAGAATTCCATCTCTACTATAGAACTTGTTTCAAAGGATTAAATTGATCCTTTTCCAATCGTAGACAAACAAACAAACCCTTCGTCATTAATCTTAGGAGGAAAATTCATATGGAATTTTATGTCAAGTTCTAGAATCAAAATTGAAGCGATGGTTCTGATTTTAATTTTATTTTTTGAGAATTGGAATCAAAATTATTTGGTGAGGTTCTTGTCTGGTTTCAAGAACTGGTGTTCTAAAGCAACTAGCATGAAGGAAATGAGTTTGTACAGATAGTGGGATCTTCTTAAACTTTTCAATTTGATGTCAGGATTTAAATCCTTCACTATCATGTACGAATGAGTTTGTATGAGATTGAAATTTTAATTAATGTCAACGATAAAGATAAATATGCAAAAATATTATAATTTTTTAAAAATTATATCGATCTATTTTCAAAGATTGCCCACAATACTTCCATTCATAAGCGATTTCCTTTTTCTTATCTAGATGACAGGACCATTTTGGGGGTTTACTTCTCAACTTCTTTGTCACTTGGCATCAATCATCATTAGGACTTAAGAAATATAACTAAGCATGCCCACCAAATTCTAACCATATAATTAATTCGGTGTTTGTTGTCCAAAAAATGTTTCATTTCTGTAAATATTCATAAGGACATTTTTGGAAACATCTTCCATCTGATTTGTCTAAATAAAATTAATCAAACAACAACAACATCACAAATCATCCGCAAACATTTTGTTGAAATTGATCAGTTGTAAAAAATGCTACAAAATAATACCATCGATTTGCCATGTGTCTCTTTGGACTTGACCAAATTAATATGCATGGACGTAATTGCTTTGAAGAATGGTTCCAAGAAATTATTCCATTGGCTGTGAATTATTAAGACTAACCATTGAACAACCTGATTCAATCTTGTGTGAGTCTGGGTGTGTGAAGGAATTAAAAAAAAGAAAGAAAAAAAAATTATTTTGAAAAAAATTCAATCTGGCATTGTACCGGTTATGAAGGATAAGCTCTACCTGGGCCAGCAGGAAACAGCCGAATTAGGACACGGCCCATCCCGTGCATTGCACGTACATTATATATAATTTATGCTCAAGTAATGCCTTCTATTTTGACCAACCATATTAATTAATATCCATTGTGTTGTAAGCTAAGTATCCATTTTCTCTTCCCTGCCGTGCCGTTGCAGCTACTCATGGTCTTATTTCTTGAAATCCCATTGATTCTAAGGTAACAACGTATATTAATTGTCCATTACTTTAATCTATCAACCATCATTGAAAGAGAAAATAAAGAAGTATACTATTCTCATCATAGAATTTACATGCTGGTCCAGCACATTTATAACCAGATCATTTCAATGATCTAAGAAGACAAGAAATTTTGAGAACCAAATTAAAACAATGAAGTCACATCTCACTAACCATTTTCTTTCCAGATTTCTTCATGTCCCTCAAAGCTCTACTAATGATGCAAAGGGTTTGGACCGGTAGGGACGAGGCGCTTCTCAACACCGTAACGTGGATCAATCTCCGTTCCACCGGGTGGCCTCGGATGCACATAGTGGTCCGGTGGAAGTCCCCGATGATGGTGGCGGCGGCGGCGGCGCTTCATGAATGGGGTGAAGTCGAATTTGCTTGCCAATGCCTTTCTATGTGAGATGATCGAAGGTTGTCCTAAGGATGATGGGGAAGTGACGATGAAGGTGTTTTCGAGGTATTTGAAGTTGAGGAATCCATGAAAGAATAGAAGAAGGATAAAGAGCCAAAGGAATGGGTAGAATAGAGGAGGGATTCTCATCATGGTATGAAGAATAGTGGTGAAGGGAGATTTGAAGGGAAGCATGGAGCAATGAAATAAGGAGAGAGGCAAGATTTTTTTAGTGGATTGAGAAAGTTTGAAGGGTTGACAGCTTAGAGTCTAATAGACCAAATATAAGATGGTACTTGCTTTGCTTCCATGGGAGACTTGTGGGCTAGATTTTGTTTGCATGATTCAGATTTCCAATAAATCTTCCTTAAAAATCAAGGAACCAAAAGGGTCAAACCCAGAATTATACAAGTGTTGGATTATTTAAACTATTAGTTGTAGGTTCAACAATTAATTAGTTTCTTGGACGTGGGAAATGCTAGTCAAAATCTTATTTTAAGGATCTTGGCCGGAGGGCAAAAGAAATGGTTTATGTTAATGGAGAAACCATACATATGTGCTGCTTTGAGTGCATATGACACCAAGTGAAAGGTAACGAAATACCAGCCACAGATTCATAGGATTGTCTATGTATCTACTTTAGAATCTAAATTAATGAAGATTAGCCCTATTTATATCATCAAAAATTAGTTCAAATATAGGCTGGTCTAGTATGCTTAGGGTTAATTGTTTTTCTCATTCTTTTATTATATTTTATATTTGGACAATTTTCTTTTCTGGAATTGGGCTTCTGATTTGCTTCCATAATGGGCCCAAAAGTGGCCCAAGTTTCTACATACATTCAATTGGGCTTTAAACTCCAGTCCACAAATCAAACGACGCCATGATTGGAGAACAAGAAAACCTGTCGTACTCCGACCGAGAAATAAAGGCTACATTTGTTTCAATTCATGGTAAATATTTTTTGAGTAATTTTTTTTTATGGAGAATTAGAAAAAGTGAACGAAAAATAAAAAGGAAATTTAAAAAGCACGTACTGTAGTGAATGTTTTAAAATAGAAAATTTTACCAACTAACGTATCTAATCCTTTTAGGGGTTAAGGTTTGTAATTTCGTTTAAATGTAATTTCTGATTTGGTTGGGGAGCAAGAAAGTTTTTTTTTTCTTGTAGAGTATCCGCCAACACCACCTGAGCAGAAGTCTATAATGAAAAGATCAGTGATTTTGAGACAGTCTATTTTAATGGGAATAGCTAATATATCTTGATTAAATATCTTATATTAATGTTGCCTTTCATTTTTAACCTTCCGTATGCTTTTGTTTGAACTAAAAATTCGTTAATCCAGTGGCTGAATGTATTTTTTTTGTTTTTCTCATCATTCGTCTCTCGCTGGTGTTGGGGCAGACTATTCTCCTGAATGGGACCCAAATAAGGTTTAACTCTACAGCCGTGAATGGATGATCGATTTATGTAATTTATTAACTTTGTTCTGAAATGTTGCCTTGCTTTTCGTTTCTGGTTGGGTTGACCAAGATCCTTGGTCAACCAGACCTAAGAGAGAGAGAGAGCAAGAGAAATAGATCAAGGCATTTTTGATTAAGTCACTAGGGGTGTGTGTGGGGCAGTAGTTGGAACCCCAACCTCTTATTTGAGAGGTCAAGGACTCAAATCTTATTGCTGCATTGGATAGTAGGTGAGTATGGAGGCTGAGTAGATTCAAAAAATAAAAAATAAAAAGTCACTTCTCTAATAGAGTTTAATTGTTAGTTCCAAATGATCCATATTTCCTCTGAGCATAGATTTACAAAAATAACTTGCTGAATTATTTATGCTCAACGAGAGAACTTAGGGTAGGGCATTTTTTAGATCTGGGGCTTAATTCACTTCAACTATGTTTAATTTTATTGATGGGATAAGGGTGCAAAAGGATTATCCTAATGGCTTGATTTATTTTAGGTTGAATTATATGTCCAACTTCTTAATAGTTTTACATGCGTCTCCAATGCATTATGGGCCTTCATCTGTTGATTACCTCAAATAAAATAATTTATCTAGCCCAGTTATTTAAAGTAAACATGACTTTGTTGGAGAAACAGAAACGACATGGTTATCATAATTGAGCATTGTTGTGTATATATGATTGTTTAAAGTATCTACTACCTTAAGATTTTTGTTTCATTGAAGTCCCAGTACTTGCTTCAACTTTATGGCTTTGATTTGCCTTTTACTGTTAAGAATATTAACTTTTTTAATTTTATATGATATTTTATCATAATAAAATTAACTATAAATAAATATAATAATATTCAAAGAATTATCACATATATAACAACAATGGTGGTCAAACATTGATTCATTTTAGATATTTTATGATATATTATTTTAAGAATAGTTTCTTTATAATGGAAATTTATTTTCTTTTTTAATTTTAGCTCACTACATATTTGATAATACTGATAGCTAAATATTCACTCATTTTAAATAGTTTATAACACATATGAAATTTATTTATTTATTGAAAGTTTTATTTTGTTATTATAACTTTATTTATGTTGCTATTTGTCTTTGTTTCATATTTTAATTTAATTGACATTTATACTTATAATTTTTTTATAAATTATTTTTTATGTTTATTATTAGTTGATATAATAATGACATCGATATCTTTCAATAAATTTATTTTTATGTTTCACAAAAATAATTATGCAATAATAACATATTTAATAAAGTTGATAGTCATGAATTTATTCATTTTAAATATTTTATATCATTTTATTTTTTATAAGGATATCAATTTTTTTATATATATATTTAATTTAATTTATTTATTTATATTTTTAACATGTTATTGTAACTCTCTTTTTCTTGCCAGTTGTTCTCTACTATATTTACTAAATATAATTAACTACGAAATCAAATAGTAATACAAAATGAATCACCACTTGCTTAATAAATTTGATGATCAAAGTTTTGCTCATTTTATATACTTTATTTTTATATTGTTATAACAATAGTGAAGTCTTTATATTTGAAAATAGTTATTTTTTTAAATTTTGGTTCATTATTATAACTATTTATTTTATCATTCATAGTTTAATTAACTAATTTGATATTTGTATCTGTAATTTTTTATCATATATATCTATTTGTTTTCTATTTATTAGGCTATAGAGTTATTAAGTCAATGCCCTTCAGGGAATTCATTGTTATTTTTTAAAATACAATAATACAATTATAATTTATTTATTATGAATTTAAACTTATAAATATTTTTAAAAAATTAGCATTCTATTAATTTTTTTAATTTTACTTAATTTATAAATAATTTAAAATTCTATTAGTTTCCTACTACTTAATTTTTATTTTACACAACTTAGAAAAAATTATATTAGTTTGAATATATTAGGACTGTATTAATCTTCCACTACTAAAATACTTATTAATTAAAAATTCAATAGTTTCCTACAACTAAAAGATTTCTATTTTACTTAATTTAAAAATAACTATAAAAGTAGATTAGATATATTTGGACTTTATTAATCTTTTCTAATAAAACATAAATATTTTAAACAGAATTTTATTTTTACCTATATAACCTTATATATTATAATAATATAGATATTTAATTAAGGATATATGTGTGTGTGTGTGTGTGTGTGTGTGTGTGTGTGTGTGCGCTTTCATAATTGGTAAAAACATTCATACTTTTTTATGTAGCATAGATATAGATATAGATTATTAGGTAAAGAAAAGATTATGTATGTAAGGGGACTGATCATGAGCATGTAATCGATAAATTTATGCATGCTATAGCAAACCTAATCATCATTAGCATATGCACTTCATTACAAAGATCTCCAATCATATATTAATCATTGAATCATTGAACTCATCATGACGAGTCAAGACATGCTATTCATTTGCTGGCAAGTTTTCACCAACCCCGGAATCAAGTTGGTCTTTTCTCAATCATTAACCTCGAAAACTACCGTTGGCGTTTAATTCAGGCATTCAAGATGGACATCACCAGCTTCAGATTAATTTGCAGAAATAGTGCAAGAAAATTATACACAACACACATAAGTTCAAATTAAGAGAGACTTGCCATCACGGCCTTGCTGGCTTTGCATTCACTACTCTGGTCTACTTAGTTAGGATGCCATATGCATATCAGGTATGAAAAATCATTGCAGCACAACAATGTCGGATGACCCATTATAGATGGCAGTGGTGCAGGCAGTTAAATGTGTTACTGTTCTTTAACGTTATTCAGGGATTAGGGTTAACATTATTTTGTCTTTTGTTGACTACATATATATAATGCAGGGAGAAGCCATGGTAAAACGTCTATTGCTGTGTATACTGATACAGTTACAAATTGCAGGTATGAAGGGTTTGTGTGAGTTTGATAGACATAATTATTTAAATATACATATGCTTGTGGTTATATATATGTATGTATCCACGTATTAGAAACCCTCTTGGCACTTAAAAAACCCAAACAAGATGAATCAGTACAGATGACAATACCTTTAATTTTATTACCCTATGAATACATTCAAAATTAATTATAGCAAAGATTAATTATTTTTATAAACCTTTCTGTTAGAGATTGTTTTGTGTTTTAGAATTGATAGAAAGAGGTAAAAACCCTCATTCAACATGTATATATATGAATTTGCAATTGAAAATTATGCAATTCTTTTAACCCATTCACACATTTTGCTAAGGATTTAAATGGGTACAACTGAAATGGTCAGTTGAAAATTAAGTGATGCAGCCTTAAGGGTTTTTCATGGATTAAATTATCGAGTAATATATTGAGTAATGAACATCAAGAGCCTGTGCACAGTTCCCCACATTCGTATCTATCCTTAATGTAGAATCAAATGGTCTGCATTGATGACAAAATCTACCATTGAATTAAAGATATAAATTATAATGTGTATGCAGTTTCATTATTGGTTTATTGCTACACACGGAAATTAATTTACAGTTGTACTAGCTCTATATGGAATTTATAAAGGTGGAAAAATCTCATCAATTTATCAACTAATAGTAATTCATTCAGGTTACTTATCATGTGATATCATAGTTCGTGATGCTTGACTTTCCTCAATGCAGGTAGCAAACCAAGCTACTAAAATAATAAAGGCTTATTACTCCTCTTGCCTTCAATAATGACATTGCATATGCATGACTAGCATATGTTTTCTTTTATCATATCTCTCTCTATATATAGGATTCCAAATTGATGAGATCCATCAATTGTTCAACTGATCAAAGCTTATACATACACACATACAGGAAGGTACATATACTTGAAAGTATATTGACTAAGATGATGTCACTTGCAAAAGTATGCAACGTTATGTTCCTAGTAAGTTTCAATTGCTATGGTGTTATGATCTTATCCTTCTCTTTTGATCACTCCTTATCTAAACTGTAGAGGTAGTGTTGGTTCAGCACAAAATTTTGGGCTCCATTCTTAATGACTGGCTGATAAATGTTGGAGTACTTAATTAGCAAGTAATTTAAATTTCAGATATGAAACCAGACTTAATTGAACCATTGCAGATGTCACTCAATGAATGCATATTGTAATATATCACCAATCTATTTACAAGAAAAAATGCAAATAATTTAAGATGCACTGTGCTTCTTGAATGCAATTACTTTTGGTGGGTATATATGTTATGTTGTGGGATAAAACTACATAATAAATTTTTGCATATAAATGTGGAAACGAAGCAGCTTGGAAAAGGAAAGCTATAAGTTCAAACAGTGCAAAATCATTTCATCCGTTAGGAGAAACCAGAGGTAGTTTTCGGCTTAAATGTTTTCGAGTTGAACGTTATGTGATTGCATTATTTCAAAGCTGCACCATTCATTCAAAATTTACTTTCCAGTCGACTCTTCTTGATTCACATATATAACACATGATGCCCACAGCATCATTGCAATACTTGTAATGTGTAGCTCTTGTGCATTGCGAATTTGAGTTTTTTTTCTGTAATGTTTTTATTTAAAGGGTATGGTTCTCTCTTACAAGTAGGGTAACTTCTTCATAGCTGAAGTATTTTTTATTTTTTTGAAAAAGATATGTTTGTCATGGAAGGGGAGGTTAAATATGGTATATAGTATATGGTAGAAATTATTCTTCTCCATCCAAACATATGATGCAATATTGGTTTTTTTTTTTTTTTTTGCCATCAAATCCACATCTTAATTGTATATCAGAAGAGATTTCTCAACTTAGAGCAATGATAATTCTTTTCAATTAGATTATATAAATATATATATATATATATATATATATAGTTGGGCCCTAATTATCCACTTTCTTAGAATTTCAATCAATTTAACCGTTGAATATATAATTAATTCCTATATTAGAAAAATCCGATTGAATAGATCTAGGAAAATACATGAAAAATCATGTATCTGATCTTCATTTATTTATTTCTTTTTTCATCCTCTCAAGCAAAACAGCACAGAGATGAAAACCAAAAAGATGAAGAAAGAAAATACCACATCAAGATACTCGATTCTAGCTACGCAAGCACACACACATATCCAAAGAGTCGTTGGTCAGAAAGGCCTGATTAAGGGGTTTTGATGAACAACAGTACAGTTGAACAATAATTCTTTACCACCATTGATGCTGGAAAAAATAGACATGGATTCAAAGATCTCACGATCCATACATTAAATATATCGTTAATACATACCCGAGACATAGCGACCAAGACATGTACCACGCAGGATTATCATCCTAGTAATAGATGCTTATATCGATGAAATCAAGTAAAATCTGCCGGGGCCGAGTAAATTGAGGTGGGGTTATCCGCCAATGAAACTTCATTTGTGGCTGCTGCATAGTGAAGGAAGTTCATCCTTTCATTGCTCAACAGGTCCCAGTTTCCGGAATATCCCATGAAATTACTGTTTGGATCTGTGTAGCCTGAAACTGCTGAAGAGCAGCAGAGATAATCAGAAATAGGGCATGAGGATGTTGACGTGCTTGTGCTCCCCAGCAATTTCTCAATCGTGCCAGAATCAGGTGATTGCTGTTCCAGAAAGCCAAAAATAGCGCCATATGGAGAAACGTTAACCCTTTTGTGGTCATGAGAATTTGAGTCTTGATCTACACCTTCATATTGGCTGGTTGAAGACCCTAATTTCTGAAGATCGTCATTTTCAGTACTGGGTTTTGGTTTATGCCCTTGGCCACAACCCTCGAGGCGTCTGATCATCATTTTCTCCATTGTTCTGCATCTCGCCCTCGCTCTGGCCTTGTCTCTGGACTCCCTCAATTTAGGCTTGCACGTGGGTTTTTGGGGTTTCCTCTCATCATTGACGCATACCGACAGCATTCCCTCTATGGGTGGTGCGGTGCTAAACTTTTCGTCGCTGTTCAAGTTCTCCTGATCTATTCCCGACACCACTTCACAATCAGAAACTAAAGATTCGCCCTTCGTGCCGCTGGCGGAGTCGTTATTCGCTTGTGGGTGGCTGTTCCTGGCCAGTTCCTTGATCGCCTTCTTCGATTTGGTGAAGAGCCACTCGATGGTTTTGCTTGCCTTATCGTAGCCTAACATGTCTTGAAGATCGAAGAATTTGCGGGCAACTTGAAGAGATAATCTCATTCTCCGGTCCCTGACGCCCTGCGCCGTGCAAATCTTGCTGTGCCTGTCTTTCTTCCCCCTTCTCCTTCGCGCCGTTGAGCCAAGATTTTGCCTTGTCACAGTCCCACCAGGGATCTGCGGATCTGTAACCCTTTTTTCATCCATCTTTGAAGCCACGTTTGTATGGCGTTTTGTTGCTTCCTTTTTTGTGGTATCGTCATGGTTTCTGTGATCTGCTAGGTTACCGGCCATGTCCTGAGTTTGGAAGAACATCTGATTGAAGGGCAGCTCATCTTCATAAAAAAATGGTGAGGGGATGTTGAAGAGAAACGGAGGGTGATCGTCTTGCTTGAAGCCGGGGTTTTGATCGGAGGGAAAATTAGTTGATGACCTTTTGACTGAGGACTCAAAAGGGTTATTGCAGTTGGGTGAAGGAAACATGTCTGGAGCTTGTAAATGCACCAGTTATTGTTTCTTTTATGAATTTTGGGAGAGCTTTTAAGGGGCGATTATGGAGTATGAAAAATATTTCAACTGTGGGAATTGGAACATGTAGAAAGAAGGCGGCAACCAAAAGAAAATTCTGAAGATAGAGGGATGAACGAGAGATTGTACTTATTTATTGTACAAGCCAAGGGAGATGAAAGAGAATTTGCTTCTAGCTTAAGTTAGGGCATGGACATGCTAAAGATGAAACACAATACATGTATATGCAAGTATATTTATAAATTATAAAATTATTTTATTTTAAAAAATAAAAATAAAAATACTTAAAATGAAAATATAAAAATATTTAAAACAGCAAAAAAAAAGTTCAAAAGAATTTGAAAAGAGAAAAAATGGAGAAAAAACACAAAAATAATAATAAGTTAAAAGAAAAGTGAGAAAAAAAAAGAATAGAAAAATAAAAGGAATACAAGGGATTTGATCTTTGTACAACTAAAAAACATCATTAACTTAATAATATAATATTATGAGAGTAATGTTATGCATCACCAGGTAGCAATAAGGGGGATTATACTTGTCAGCTCTCGGTTGTGCAACACTCAGAATTGTTAAGGGTATAATTGATTTAGGTTGATTAACAATTGAACTTTGATAATTACTTGAATTCAATCAAATTTAATTTTATAAAATCTGAACTCAAATTCAAGTTTGAGTTAAACAGAGTTCAAAGTCAAAAAAATTCAAAATTCGAGTTCGAATTTGTTAGAACTCAAAATGTTTTCAAACTCAATCAAATTACGTAGTTTATTCCATTAACACCCTATGCATTGCCAAATATAGCCCTAAATAGTCTTAGGGATACCTATATATTTAAGTTTTGATGATAAATAACAGCTAATTAAAGGAAACAACGTTTAATTTTATATCAGTATCATTAAAATAGTAATAATCGAGAATCAGTGGAAAAGTATAGCGGCATTATAGATTATATAGTACACATTTATATTATGTCAAATCAAATTTTACTTGAACAATATAATTGCACAACTTTTTGAAAAAAAAAAAAAGAGGAGGTGGTTTGACGTTATTATATTAATAAATTTTGTGTTGGAGCCACTTTTCTAAATTCTGAAAATGGAAACTCAATTTGGGAGCAGGGGTGGGACCCTCTGTATGACTGTATGCAATACTTACTGCGGCTCTCTCTCTCTCTCTCTATTTTCTATTTTTCGTCAACCATTTCGTTCTACTTTGTGCACAATTTAGCTATTCAATACAACAAAAATTAGACACAAAAGGCAATATATTCAGGTTATAATTACTGTATAAATCAAATGATAAGTTATATAATTTTTACAGCTTAAATAATTACTAAAGTTATGTTTGCTGTTACTAAAATTTATTTGATAAAAAGGACGTAAGTAATGATTATTCAGTCATAATGCTTTTCTTATTTGTTTGATGAACGTCCATGACTAGGCGACATGCATTGGTTGCATTGGTTTTGTGTAATGCCCCATGTTTTTGGGGCAAAAATAAATAGACCGACAGTGATGTTATTAGCAACTATGCGAGAGATTTAATTTAATTTAATTATTCCTTCATTTATTTATGAATTTTCGTGGAAAAAGTTGGTGGCAATACCGACATAAATTTGGAAGAAAATGAGCCCATAATGTTACAAGCGAAAGATTACTATACCTTAGTAAATTGTTGAGAGGACATTATCATGCATAATTAGCAATTAAATAGGAAGAATTAAAGCTGATCTTGGTCTGGATATATGGGAAAATTCCTGTAAAATAGTGGCCTAAATATTAATACATAAATGTAAGGAAATAAGCATGGAATTATGCTAGTCAAACTCGTCAAAACTTCAGATATTGGCAGGAGATAATTACCAAGCTCAAGGGGGGCTAAGTTTGGCATGAATAGGACTGATTTTGGCTTAAAAAAATCTCAAAAATTCTTGTAAATTTATATGTGTGTGTGTGTGTAAGGCTTAAACCTTAGGGGGGAAAATTATTTTTCCACCTCCGATTATTCAAGCAGTCGTCCAGAGAAAGGAGAGAGGGGAGACACAAATTTTGAGTGCCAAACATGTAGGACGTGAGTTTAGTTTAAACTCTGTAGAATTCATGCATACAAATAGAAATTTTATTTTACATGTTTTAGACACGATATGCATGGAAATTTTAAGGCAACACATGAACTGTAGTTGAGAGGTGCTATTAGTTGAAGCATACATAGAATACGATGGCATGTACTGCGATCCGTTCTCACGAGTGTGAAACCAATTTTTGGGGTCACGAGTCATGCTTTCGCAACTGCAGGACCCAGGAAATAAAGATAAACTAGATTTTTAGCTTTGGAATCCAATTTAAACCTTTTTAAGGGCTTAAGCAACAGGAAACATTAAGAATAAAACTTGACAAGATATAGAAAAAATCACGTAAGTAAACCCTGATCGAAGAACCCAATCTATAGGCAATTTGAAATCTAAGGTGGGTTAATTTCAAGACTTGTAGGATGCACTAAAAGCATAAGAATGTAATTTTTGACAGAGTTAAAAATTGAGTAAAACTTTTAGTTGAATAGGGAATCAAGAAACCCGAAACCAATGAGCAAATAAATTATTTTTATAATTGTTTTCTTTAAATAAATTATTGTACCTGGAAATTTGATTTTTTTTACTAAATTTATCCTAAATTATTTTCAAAAATTTTTACATCTCATTGAGACTTATTTTGGAATATTTCCTACAACGTTTCCTGTCAAAATACTTGAAATGCTTTATTCTAAAGATGTTTTTGGTTGTGACAATTATTTGAATTGTATTTTAAATTGTTCGAATTTGTCAATTGTGTACATTAGACTATTGTGACGTGTGTCTTGGGAACTTGCCGAAATGGCTTGAGAAGCTAGTTTTATGCTTTCAATGGGCAATAGGTGAGTTATAACCCACTCAATTAGGATTAAAAGTTAAGACATGACCCACTCAATTGGAGTTAAAAGTTAAGGTACGACCCTTCTTAATTGAAATGAAAGACTACAGTCTTGATCATTAAAAATGGTACGCAAACTACTTGAATCAACAATCATATTAAGGAATAAAACAGTGAGGTGAATATGTAGTACTTCACGTGCGAATTTTTATCGTTATATTTTCTGTGAATATTTACATAAATGCTTGAATATTTTCAAGTATTTTGTTATGTTTGCATTCCAACAAAAAAGCAGTTAATCTCATATTGAGCAATTAGTTACTCACACATTTTCGAAACCCTGTTTGTAAAAAATCCCAATGAGGAAGAACATATATGAAGGTAGTAAAAGGGCATAAGAGAAAGGAAGAGCCTAGTTATAGTTTTACTTACAAATAAGTTCATGG
The DNA here is from genome assembly GCA_019155195.1 of Avicennia marina. Lineage (NCBI taxonomy): Eukaryota > Viridiplantae > Streptophyta > Magnoliopsida > Lamiales > Acanthaceae > Avicennia > Avicennia marina. The sequence goes on from CM032766.1 coordinate 1,951,713, forward strand.
ATGTAATAACGTATGTTATTTTAATTTCCACTGGAATGTAATAATTAGGTCCTTTTGTTTCCGATGCAGTATAGAAAACTTATTACTTAACTCAAACTACAATTTATAGATTAGTATGTTTTTGATATTTTGGGTTTTAGCATCTTCTGAGGTTGTTCACAGATACTGTCAATAGTGTGCAAACTTGAGATAAAATCACCGTAATTATTTAGAGCATTCATCTGTATCAACGCATCATTTATTAGTCACCTTGGCTGTTGTTTAGGCTTAATAATGAGATTATTTGTCATTATTAACACACACGACATATATGTGTGTGTGTGTTGAGATTTAAAAACTTTAAATCATTGAAGTTATCAGATGTTAATTGATGTAATAAATGAGTCAAAAAAAAAAAAAAGTTCAAAAGATTAGCTTTCAGGCATCATGCATGGAGTACTCAATAACTAAAATGTAATAGGACGCAGCAAATAAATGAACATTTTGTACATCCCCTCTATTATAATTAGAAACACGTTTCAATTCAATATATATTATCAATGGTTTATAGGGATTACATTTCTTTATCGCATTTGTGTGTGTCTGTGTGGTTTAAATCAGTCAACGGATAAAACAAAAGATTTGTGAGGCACCAATTAGTGGTTGATGTGGAAGCCATTGACTGGAAGATTTAAGAGGTGCTAAGGAAATGAAGTTGAAAGGTATCCCCAAGCCTGCAAAGTACCCATGAGGCTAAGTCTAGGGTAGGACAATAATTGAAACCAACATTTAACTAGCTTTTATTTTCATTAAAGTTGTAGATTTTTTCTTTGACTGAATCCCCACTCCGACCATTCAATTCAATACAGTTCATTTTATATAATATAATATATAAATATATTGGCAATTCAACATTTTGCATATATACATAATACTAATATAATAAATTTTCGCTATGAGGCAACCAACATATGGTGCTCTGCCTTCTTAAGTTTTTATGAGGGTTTACGCATCAATTTTAATAGGCAACCAATTTTTCTTGCTCTATGATTAATGACTCGTTATTTAGGTTTGTCTCTAGTTTATTAAGCCCCATCAGTTAGTTATATACAAATAATAATTAGTGGATGAAGCCTTCATAAAATTCACATATATAACAAACAATATGACCATGTTTATAACGGACAACAACTATGCAAAGCCATTTATTGGTAGCTACGTGATCGATCTTGTTGCCGTTTATAATTGTAAGAATTATATTATACACAAACATGTACGTAAATTTTCGTAAACTAATTTTTGGTCCGAATATGCATATTATTAATCAGATTCCTTGATAAGAAACAAAATGTAAAATTGTATTATTTAATTTAAAGTGAGAAGAAGGAACATTTTTTACCTAGTGTTATGTTTATTATAAACATGAAAACATTTTTACCAAAATAAAACTTGGTTTGTACATAATGATAAATTTATAACAAAACATAGAATAGATATATGCATACATTCATGAGATTGATTATCATTAATGTAGGGTATGGGAATGGCAATATTCACTCTCATATATACATACATATATATATATATATAGCGACATATCATCAGTGTAATACATATCTGTTTTGAGACCCCCACAAACATATACATATATAGCTAGGAGGACCACATATTAGTATATAGCTACTTTAATGTTGCTTCTGTTCATGGAAGTTTTAAAATTTTATTTGATTAGTGACCGCCCATCATAAAGTAATTTATGAGGATTCAGATGAGTTGTGCATATCCCAGAACAATGTCATGCCAGTCTACCTCACTATTTAATGGAATTATATACAGAGACACACACACACACACACACACTTTAATTTGCACAAATAGTTCCTTTTCTTCATGTAAAAATATATTTACGCGAGGACAAATGATTCCAAATTGTGTGTGTGTGTGTGTGTGTGTGTGTTACATAAATTAGTGAGAGTGGTCTGATTTTGACCGGACCGGTACTCGGTCAATAAGGTGTGTAGATGATGAAGTGAGCTGACATACAATCAGATTGTGAAGAATGGTATTTCACATTTTTATTCCCCTCAGAAAACTGGAATGTGATCAATTGAAGAATGGTATTTTATTCCACTTAGAATTTAGAAAGATATTGACCTTATTTTAATTTTATGTTTTAACCACTACCATAAAAGGCTTGGATAGGGACGGGCCTTTGAGACGGTATCTTTGCCATCTCAAATGGAGACAGCTGGGAGATAGATTTAGAACAGCAAATTAATATCATCCTAAAATTCAATACAAATTCCGTAACAAAAGAGAAGTAGCCAAATCGTCCTTAATCCGTTTCTATTTGAGACGAGTACGAGGAAGCAGTCTCATATTCTTAGATGTTTAGGGAAACCGTCTCTATTTGAGAAGATTTTGCTCTAACTATCTCTAAAATAGAGACAAATATAAGGAACCGTCTTAATTAGATAGTTGTATGGGAACCATCTTAGAGTTTGAGACAGTCGTTTTTATGTCGTCACAAACTTTAAAATGGTTATATGAACTAGACTCAGTTGGAAATGTTTTTGTAGTTGTTTTAAAATTTGAGACGGTTGATGGTACCTGTTGCAAATGGAGACGAATTTGGGATGATGTTTGATCATCTAAATCTACGAAATTGTATAAATCCCTAAACAGTCATTCATTCGAAAGTAAATGAACAAAATCGAAGCTCCTCTCAGTTCTACGCAATCCAAGTTCTTCTCCCACTCAAGTGTGAACTTTGTTTATATTTTCTATTGTCTTTGTTATTATTTTATCCCATTTTCATTTTATAAATGAATAAAAATGTTTGTTGTTCTTAATTAATTTTACTTTCTCCAGAGCAAATATTAAGTTTTTTGTGTTGTGCAATGGTATTTTGCAAACTGCAAATGACGAAGATCTCTCATTTGCATTACATGGGTGGTGATGAAATCCTAATGTTGCCATTTCATAAATACAATATGTAATTACCATATATTTAATTTATATTATATATACATATATATATGGAAATGGTTGGAATAGCCATTTGAATGGTTGTTATGTATATGTGTATTGGCGCCTCGTATAAGAAATGATGATTTGTTGTTGTATATGTGAAGTGGTGTTGCAGATATAAGGAAGAATATTGAGAGAAATAAAGTCATGAATGTATTGCAAAAATCAACCAAGACGTGGGGATTTGAATCTAAAGTTTGAGAATTGTGTGAATGAGTTTGCGGATTGGGTCAGCATTCAACATGATTATATAGATGGATGCAAAATTAGATGTCATTGTTCTCGTTGTACGAATGCAAAATTTATGGATCCAAATGAAGTGAGGGTACACTTATTTAGAAAGGGGTTTTATAACAATTACTTTAATTGGATAAGTCATGGTGAAACCCCAATTTATGATACATTAGCACAACAAAGGGCGCAAGCTTTGAAAATTGTAATAGCAGTGACACGCCAACGTTGAATTGAGAGCATCACATAGTGTATGATGCAATTGGACACCCTAGTGCTACGGGTACATAATGTGCTTCATCTTTGTGACACGCAAATGCGCGTAGGGCGAGGAGAGGGGGGGCGGACTGTAGGTGCTATTGATGTGTCAACTTTAAGTGAGCGATTCTTCAAGATGCTTTAGGTGGTAGATGAACCTCTTTACCATAGTTTCAAAAATTTCTTCAAATTATCTATAGTCACAAAGCTGCTATGATGATATTTGTCGACTAATGGGTGATGTGCTTCCCATTAGGCATTGCTTGCCACCTAATTTCTACAGCATCAAATATTTGATTAGGGAGTTGGGTCTCCCTACGAAGAAAATGGCTGGTCAGTATGTCCCATGAAAGAAATGAACATATGAAAATTATTTATAATGACACAATTATCTTTAAATTATAATTCATACAATTGCTTTCAAAAATTCAACTGATATTGTATATTTTTTAACACTTAAATTGATTGAAATACAAGTTCTATTAAAAAAAGACTTCCATGCAAAATTTCATTTATTTATTTAGTCAATTGAAAGTATAGAAAGCAAATATGTGTTTGATTGACAGATTTGATTTTTTTTTTTTTTTTTTGGAAAAATTTGATGTAGGATAAAGAATAAAGACAAAAAAGCCATTGATATCATTGAAAAAGATAATAAGAAAAGAAAAAAAATGAAGGATATAATAGTTGTGGCAAATAGCTTTTTTATGATTTTTTTGGTTGGAATGTTTATAAAAGGCATGTGTAAGCATAATTATATAAATAATATTTTATATATTTATTAAATAAAACATGAAGAAAAAGACCTTAAAAGAAGAGAAATACCAAATAAATTTAAATTGAGAGAATAAATAAAAATTGAGAAAGAAGATTGAAAAATATAATAAAATAAAATTTACGGACACTTAATTTTTTTGTTATAAATAATAATAATTTTAAAAATAAATTTTATAAAATTCATGGAACTCATAAAATGATAAAAGAAATGAATAACTTTAAGAAAAATATAATATATTAATTAAGAGAAGCAAATGAAATAAATAAAAATTGATAGAGTATAGCAAAAAAAAAATAACAAAATAATTAAAAGTATGTTTATAATTATATGTTGTATAACATAGTCCCATATATTTTCTTCTTAAATCCTGACATATTAGGAATGCATAAAATTATGTAGAGCAAAAGAATCATTAAACCAATGGCTATGTTTGGAAGAAGGTTTTCGTTGGAGATGATGTTTAGTAGAAGTTGTATTAAAATAAAAAATATATTTGGAAGAAATGTTTTGATAAGATGAATAGTGTGATTTGTTTAAATATATGTATACAATATATAATAATTATTAAATAATATGATAGTATGTAAAAAATAATGATTATATTTTAGGCTGTAAATAAAAATAGATATGAATATATGTGTGACATATATGGGTATTGATTTGATTGTTAACAAGTATAATGATTAAAAAATAATCAGATAGTTGTATATATAATAAAGAAAAAAAATTGAATTTGAATTTGGATAAATGTTTTCGTTGAATTGTATGTTTAATTATATAAAATTTGAGACACTGTGTTTGAGTGGAAAATGGATTCCAAAGGTAACCAATACTTTTGAAAATTACAAATTCCTTCGAAAATAAAATTTATACCAATTGATAATTTAATAGAATTGAGAATAATTACTCTGTTCCTTTTCTAGCACATTATTACGTACCAGCTGCCATGTAGTTAGTTTCTGTATTACTTCAAAGCGACCTTAATGAAGCTGCTTAATTATGTTTAGTTCCTTTAACCTTTTTTCGTAAATAGTCATTATCATTATTGATGATGGGCTCCATTCCTCCACCTATGATGTTTCACTATTAAATAAAGATGCAAAGCAAGTGATTTTGGTTACAAATTTCCACTCGATGTCACATCTTTCAATCAATAATATTCTCCGAAATGAAATAATAATAGGAATATATGTTAGCTGTCAAGGCTGCGTTTGTTTTCCCTCTTTTAATATCTACACAATCCACCAAATGTTATACTACCAAATATATAATTCAACAAAATTTTATATAAATTTAAATTCAAATTTTTTTACTGATTTACATATATAACTAACTAATTATTCTTAAAGCGCTACACCTAATTACAATCAAATCAAACTCTATATACACACATGTATATTTACACATACGTTCGGACATGTTATTTATATTTATACCATTTAATCTAATCATTATCCAGATATATATATATTATTACATCATCTAATCATTATTATATATTTTATAAATAAATTAAATTTTTCATCACATCAAAATTTTACAACCCAAGGTACTATTTATACCAATTTCTATCAAAATCTTAACACAGTGTTTGGGTTTAGGAATTAGAGAGGGAAGAAAAAGAAAATGTTAAGTAAAATATATTTGGTTGTTTAGTTAATAAGTAAAATACAAAGAAAAATAAAACTTGAAGGAAAATCTAACATTAGAAGGAAAACACTTTTTTCCCTCTCAAACTAGTGAGAAAAATTAGAAGAAAACTACCTTTAACTCTCTTTTTTCCTTCAAAATTTTCACCACGTACATTTTTTTTCTATCATCTGTTATTTAATCTTTTCTCATATAATAATAAAAAATTAATTTAAACCTTTTAGACGTTATTTCTTCTTTTTTTTGATATTCCCTTATTCTTGTTAAATTCCTTTGAAGCAAATAATATATGAAATTTTAAATTCCTATAATTTTTTTTAATTTTCCTCTGCCATTTTGTTTTGCTCAATCAAAACCTCAAACTCAAACCAAGCATGCTGTAAATAAACGAAAGGAACAAAGTGTTTGATGCATGTGGTCTTGTGGAGCATTGGATCCTCATTAGTCATGTCCGCACACGTCTACAAATTCCAAACCTCGCGAATTTCAATGCAATTTTCTTCCCATATTCTATGAACAAAAACAAACAAAATAAATCGCCAAGTTTAAGAACAAAGTAATTTTTAACTTGACACACGAATCTGGGCCTGGGTCTGTTTCCTGGGTGCTGTAGGTCTGCCACAACCCCTTCGTACCAACCACTGTTGTATTTTTTCATGATTTACTTCACCTTTGGTAACCATACTCAAGACTGGGTTGTGTTTGAACGATAAGGCTATGTTTGGGAAGGAGTTATTGTTAGAAATGATGTTTGAGTTTTGGGTCTAGGAGTTGTGTTGGGATTATGGATTATCACGGTGCAGTTTCATTTTTTTCAAAAAATAAATTTTAAACTGAATTGCCATATGTGATTTTTTCTAACCAAAAATAAAAATTGCAGTTTTAAAAACCAAAACCAAAGCTTGGTTTTGAACGATTTTGTATGATTCGGTGGGTTTTGCTATTTATAAATAATTGCTATTTCAATATTAATTGACCTATTATACGTGAAAAAATTCAAGTATATTAAAGGTAACATTCATAGGCACTTTTAATAATACAAATAACAACTTAATCTCAACGAACTAAATTTAGATGAATCTCATGGAAAATATAAGTTAAATAACAATGTAATATAAAAATAACGATTACTACAAAATAAAGTTTTATCATATCGAAATATTATCCTCTCCTTATTTTACTAGCCTAGCTATAATATATCATGGCATACACATCATTAATTCGGTAAAAGAAAAGGAATAATTTAAGAATAACAAGGAAAATAAGAAAGCTAAGAAAAATAATTATAAATAGAAATGCAAACCTCATATATATTCTATGAATATTAATATTTTGCATCCGTATCCAATCTTTAATAAATAGTTATGCTAATATTTTACTTTCCAATGACTAATTTAATAAAACATAACAAAGCAATTGTCATACACATAGATGTAATTAGTTAAATTAAATAATGATGGAAGAGTAAATCTTTATAGTTGAAGAAAAAAATCTTGTTTGGACCTTTTGGGGTACACTAAGAAGTAAGAATAATATATAAGCATAGATTAAGTACAAATGTTAAAATATATAAAAAGTAAAAGAATCATTAAATTAGCACTCAATAATTTTTTAACAAAAACATATGAAATATTATGATCAATTAAAATAAATTTTTTATACTCTCTATAAATTGTAACAATGGCATTGGCAACAATGATTTTAATTTTTATTTTTTTTTACTTTTTATCAATAATTTTGTAATTTAATAATTTTTAAAAAAAGTTTAACTCATCTTTTAAAATTTACCTTCAAAATATATTTATTTTTATTGTTTTCAACTTAAGGTGATGATAATTTAATGATATAATTTGACAGAATTTGAAGTGTCTACATTGTATGCAAAAATAATTTTTATTTAAAAAAAAATTTATTAATTTAAAATATCCAAAGTTCTAAATAAAAATCAATATTCAACTATATTTTTTTAACATAAATATTTAAATTTATTTTTTTAATACATAGAATGGTGCAATTTTGATGCAGTTTTTTAAATCCAAAATTAACACCGAACCGCATTTCGTGATGCAGTCTTTTTTAATTTTAAAATTGTAGTTTATGCATTAAATTATTACAAACAATTTGATTTGGTGTGGTCTAAGTGGTTTTTAATTTTTTTTATCACCCCTAATTGGGATGGGTAGTACGTGTAGTTGTAAGATTTCAATTAGATGAAAATTTTGATTCATTAGAATATGTGAATAAAATATATAAACATGATTGAATAATATAATGATACGTTGAAATAATAAATAATTTTTATGATATAAATAAATGTAAATGTGAGTATATGTGTTCTATATATATAAGTATTAATTTGATTGTGAATAAATATAATAATTAAATAATCATCAATGAGTTATATATGTATAAGAGAGGAAAAATTTAAATTTGAATTTGATTGAATTTTGTAGACTAGTATACTATGAAGTTCTACAAGATGTGAGGATTGAGAGTTGGGTTCCAAACACAGCCTTGGGTTTTATTGGAAAAATTTTTGATGCAAAAATGTGTAAATAGTGAAAAATTAAGATAGAAAAATAGATAGAATAATTTTTTAATTGTTAATATATTTAAAAGTATGTATTTTAATAGGATGAAAATTATGAAAGTTTGCATCCAATTATACTTCAAAGAAAAGGGTATTTATCTATATCTATATTATTTTTGAATCGACATCCTATATTTGGTCTTTTCATTCATTTCTCAAAACATTGTTTATTTTTCAATTCATCTAAAGAATCGAACCACGAATTTATCTCACAAGTCATTAGTCTTTTAGCTCTCACATTTATCTATACATATATATATTAAAGTAAATTTTAATTTATTTATAAAATATATAATAATAATTGGTAAGATTTGTATACCTTCTTTTTATTAAACCTTCTTTTCCTTTTTATCCTTTTTTTTTTCTCTCATATTTGGGAGAGGGTATTTGTTGAAGATGATATTTGGTAAAAGTTGTCTGGAGTGGGTAGTATGTTAAAAAAGAATATTTTGATGAATAAATTGTGTGATTTATTTGAGTATATTTATAAAATATATAATAATGATTGAATGATAAGATAGTATATAAAAATAATGATTATGTTTTATGGTATAAATAAAAATAGATGTGAGTACACTTGTTATATATATAGGTATTGATTTGATTGTCAATAACTGTAATAATTGAAAAATAATTAGATATAAGAGAGAAAAAACTTGAATTTGAATTTGTATGAATGTTTTTGTTAAATTGTATATTTAGTGGTATGAAATTTGGGAATATGTGTTTGAGTTAAAAATTGGATTCCAAACATAACCTATATTTTTGATTCACTCATTATATATATTTGTTTTTTTTTTTTTTTTGAAAAAATCTACAAATCCTTTTAATTTTAAATAATTTCTAAAAATTTTTGTACACATATCTTCCGAGTAAATTATTACTGGTTGAAAAGAACTATGTCAGAAAACCCAATGTGACAAGGGGCATCCAAACAAAATAATACGACTCAGGGATATGAAGAGGACTAAAATCGAAATGCTTGTCTGCAGATTCAAAATTTAAATAACAGACATCAAATTTGAGACCTCAGGACAGCCTAATTAAATTTTTCAAGATGTCCTAAACCCGAGAGAAAAGGAGAAGCATGTATACAATAATAACGGTTAAATTTAAAAAAGGGCAGCTTCTTCGAATTTTCTTTCCCATGTCACTCTCTAATACAGCTTCACTGTTGATGTAGCCCCAACCCCCTTCATCTCTATACATCTCCACTTTGCTCTCCAAGCTTCATCCGACAATGTTAATGGCATTCATTTCGTGCTATTTGTCCTGCTTCACTTTCCTTTTCTTCCTCCCTTTCGCGCATTCCTCTCCTCAATCCCCCGCTCACTACCTCAAACTGCCACTCCTCCATAAAAACCCTCATCCTCCAACGCCGTCGGAGGCCCTTTCCGCGGACAACCAACGCCTCTCGGCTCTGTTCTCTTCCCTTCACAAGCACCCTCATCCCCGGCTTCCTGTGAGCTCCGCCGCTTCCTCCGGCGCCGGACAGTACCTCGTCTCTATACACCTCGGAACCCCTCCCCAGCGCCTTCTCCTCGTCGCAGATACCGGGAGCGACCTCACCTGGGTGTTCTGCTCCGCCTGCCGCCGCCATTGCTCTACACGCGCCACCTATTTCTTCCCTCGCCATTCTGCGACATTCTCACCCTACCACTGCTACGACTCCACGTGCAAGCTCGTCCCCCAACCCAATAAGCCAGTGCATTGCAACCATACCCGTCTGCACAGCACTTGCCGCTACGAGTACTCTTACTCCGATGGGTCTGTCACCGCCGGATTGTTTTCCCACGAAACTACGGCGCTTAACACGAGCGCAGGTGAATTCTTGAAATTCGAGCGTTTGTCGTTCGGCTGTGGGTTCTGGAATTCTGGGCCGAGCGTTTCGGGCCCAAGTTTTAATGGGGCTAATGGAGTTTTGGGCCTGGGTCGCGGCCCAATTTCTTTCTCATCTCAGCTGGGACGGAAGTTTGGGCACAAGTTTTCCTATTGCCTGATGGATTTCACTCTGTCCCCACCACCAACGAGCTATCTTCTGATCGGTGGCCGGTCGGGAAACGGAGCCGCAGGGAAGGGTAAATTGGCCTACACTCCGCTGCTAATCAACCCTCTTTCTCCGACATTTTACTACATTGGGATCGAGGGTGTTCTTGTCAATGATGTTCAAATACGCATTAGTCCCTCAGTGTGGTCAATAGATGAGTTCGGCAATGGCGGGACAGTGTTGGATTCAGGCTCGACCTTGACGTTTTTAGTCGAGCCAGCTTACCGGAGGATCCTGGCCGCGTTTGAGCGGCGGCTAGTGAAGCTGCCTAGATCAGCTGATCCGAGTTTTGGATTCGATTTATGTCTAAACGTGTCGGGTTTGTCCAAAGCGAGTCTGCCCCAACTGAGTTTCAAACTCAGCGGCGGCGCGGTGTTCTCACCGCCGCCGAGGAACTACTTCATTGACGCGGCGGAGGGCGTCAAGTGCTTGGCGCTGCAGCCCGTTGCCTCGAATACTGGGTTTTCGGTGTTTGGGAACTTAATGCAACAAGGATACACCTTCGAGTTTGACAAGGATCGGTCGCGTGTAGGGTTTACGCGACGTGGCTGTGCTGTGCCCTAACTCGTTGGGTCACGTGCGATTCACACGTTGCAAGATTAATTTAATATTATTAAAGGTTATTTATTTACGTTCATATAAATGGGTTTTTGTTGTTTATTCATAATTTGGGCACCATGTGTGTTTATTTCATGTCTGGCTTCTTTTTGTGTGACACGGAGAACAGCCAAAGAAAAAAGCAGGTTGGCTGATCCTTTTTTGATGCGTTTTGGGCTGTCATCATCTGATTAGTGTTGTTTACTTTCTCGTGAGTTACCGTAGACAAAGCTTGCGCCCTTTTTTTCCCGATAATCTTGGCTATACGGTATGTTTAAATATATGTACGTCAACTAAAGTTAAAGGTCACAAATCGAGTGATTCAATGCATCTAAGTTCAAATTGCTACGGCGGCTGAAAGAAACGTGATCACCATGCAAGTTTTGGATAAATTGCGCAATAATCTTTAGAATATTCTTCAATATATTCCCTAAGTTTAAATAATTTTGAAAATGGAAGGCTATTTAAAAAAAAAAATTTAAGAATTATATAAAAGTACGCAAACTAAGATTAAAAAAGTGTCATTTTAATTAATTATATATTTAGAAGTGAGTATTTTAATGTGTGAAAAATTTTAGAAAACAGTACATCACATAGCCCATGTCACAGGAGAAATTGATCCTACCTTTGGTTTTTACTTTTAGGAGGGTTTTTTCTCAAAAAATTTGTGTAAAACAATTTGATAAATAGAGAAAAAAATTTTAAAAATAAAATGACTGTAGAGTATGTGTTCAAGAGATACGAGTGAAAACAAGCATCGTGTACATATCTCTGTGTGTGTGTGTGTGTGTGTGTGTACATGCACATATATCAAATAATTGGGAAGTTAAAATCTATGCACGGAAAACATTCAAATTTGTGGGCACAACGATATGGTGCGAGCAAGGTGTCGCTGGCCCTTGGAAGTAAAGGAGGGGGGACGTGACTACCAAACAAAAGAAATGGACAATACACGGCAAGGCTGTAATTCAAAAGAGGCAGTCCATTATTGATTTGGTTTTGTCCCCCACGCCATTTTGAATTTTGATCCATCATTTTGCAAGAGTGCCAATCGATGCCCCTTCTGAATTATATGAATACTTCACCGCTTCCATGATGCCACGATCAATGCAATGCTCCCCCAACGGTTCAAAAGGACAATTATGGGAGTATTTGACCCATACTCTTCAATTCTTGTTCATGGAAAGCTCGAATGGTTTTAGGCCGTCTCAGCTGTGAAAGGATTTGACTAATTTGATTTATCAAAGTTAATTATTTTCTTCCATTGTTGTTTCCCGTACAATTGTCAAGACCACATTGGATCATCCCATGATTACAAGGACAGATTAATTGTTCCCCTCGTGGCAATTTGGAGGCAACTAGAGTTGGTGGACATAATTAATAAATTGGTTCATGAAAATGATATACATATACGACTATTGCATCCCAACTGAAGGTATCAGCAATGGATTGAGGTTGAGCACTTGGGCGTGGCGGCTGGCTGGATGGGGTAATTAAGGCATCAGTCCACTTGAAGATGCACTTTGTATAAATGCATTAAGTATTTCAAATTGTGACATTGTTACAATTTTATTTAATTATTATTTTTAAAATTAAGATAAATATCACAATCTTAGACGACTGGTAAATTTGTATTAGGTGAAACATCTACAATAAAGCTTCACCCTTTTGTTCACCTGTGTTTTCAGTTTTCTCTGCCATATGATGTGTTATGTACCCTGTGCTTCTGTCATATGTGAACCATGTCACATGCATCAAATAGAATTACAATTTATTACACGACATGACATTAAATTGGTTCACTCGATATTCACCTGTAAGATTTTGCATGCATGGGTTAATCAATTGCAGCTGCACTCGATTTTCCGTTGTTCGCATTTATTATATTTGTTAGTGGACATTGATAGGAAACTTTCACAAGAATATAATTAATTGGAATGTTGGGATTTTTGTTGGAGATATAATATGGTTATCAATATAGTAGAATCACTGTTTGTTAACAGTCAAATTACGTAATTCTTTTATGCAATGTCCCATTCAACAAAAAGATTTCCGCTATGTTTAATTTCATTCTTTTTAAGAGTAACACATACTACAATTATTAAATTATTATTTTTTAATTTTTTTCTCTTACTTTTATATAATTTTAAAAAAATACAATCAAAAACACAAATTTAAAAACCCAACTATATTATTTCTATTCTTATTATTGATAATTATTCTCGTTAAATTTCAGCCTGACAGTATTTCTTATTTTTTTTTTTTTTGTTTATCAATAACCTGACCGTGTTTTCAGATTAATAATTTAACTACACCACATGTAAATAGAATCGAACATAGTACTTAAAATTTTTTAAACAGCATTGAATTTAAAAAAAAAAAAATCCTTGTTATCTGAAGACATTATACACCACAAATGAATGAGACAGAACTAGAGCAAATTATAGACATTTGACAGCACTTATTGTCTTTAGGGGTGTAGTAAATAATACAGTCGGTCCAAATGTGTGGAACCATGCATGGATGTATGTATTTTGGGGGAGAAGTCTGACCATCCAAGCATATTGCCTAATTATGGACCAATTGATAAACCTTTCATTACTTTCCGACAAATAGAAAATATTCTTTTATAATCCATGGGATCGAGATAGGTTAGACTTATGCTTGTCCAGTAATATCAATTGTCTCAATGTCCCATTCCGTTTCTTTCTGGATATCTTTTGGAAGAGGAAGAAGAAATACAATGGCCTCTTGAACACTGATTTCTTTTCGTACTCTTTGAATGATGGAAGACAAACAGAAGCCTTAGCCCATGCCAAGATTCTTAAAGATGCTCCATATGTAGTCTAGTGCAAGACAAAAAATCAACTTTTGGTTAAAACTTTCTGATGAAATGTCAAGATTGAATTTCTAAAGATAACTCTCAAGTAATTCATTTGATTTAACGATGTTAATTGTAAGAAAGCCACACGAGCTTTGTTTATGATTAACGCATGCGTTCTGCAGTTTTATTTGATTCTGACAGTGAAGAGGAAATTGCTGTAGTGAGTTACTAATTTGAACTTGACAACTATTTAAATTTGAGCTAAATAAATTTTGTAAAATTTGAACTTGAACTTAAGTCAAGCAACAGTCTTGAGTTTGAAAAAAAATTCGAAATTCAAATTTTAAGCTTAATTAAATTTAAAAATACCTTCAAATCTAAGTGTAATTTGACATCATGCCCCATCAAACACGGACACAAGCGAAGGGTTTTCTGGGTTGCCATTTTAACAGTGGAGGATGCAAGCTTCATCAAATATTTGAGTGACGAAATGTTATTTCAAATTTTATCTATTTATTTTTTAAATTTATAGAAAATTCCATAACAGAGTTAAATAATTGTGAAAAATCAAAGGGTTTGTAAAAAGGATAAGAAAATGGGGACCAAAAATTGCCATAATGCGTGTGAGTCGTGTTTCCATATCTGAAAGTGAAAAAATTTCAATCTTTGCCGTTGGAACAGCCTGACGTGATTTCGCAAAAAGAACTTATCTGTAAAGATGATAATGCCACAACTTTCTGGGATACACATGCACTCAAAAAGGTCATTGTGCAATAATAATATATTTAATAAAATTGATGGTCACAAATTCATTCATGTTAAATATTTTATAAAATATTATTTTGCATAAGAATATTCATTTCTTATATATCTGTAATTTATTTACATAAAATTTTAGCACATTGTTGTAACAGTATTTTTCTTACTCTTTGTTCAATATAATATTTATAAAATATAATTAACTATGAAATCAAAAAATAATATAAAATGAATCACCATGCGTTTAATATATTTGATCATCAATGTTTCAACTATTTTAGATATTTTATAATATATTATCATGACAATAGTGATATGTTTATATATGAAATTTGTTCAACTTTTGTTAGCTCCGAAGCTTTGTTTTGAATTCCTGATTTTGTATGAATCCTGATTATTTTCCTGTTAATTCCAGAGGACAGTAGCAAGACCAAAGAAAACACACGTCATGAATCTGTACACACACACACACACATGCAAGTGCAACTGAAGCCGATGGGAGAATGTATCGCATAGAGAGACAAGTGTGTTGATGAAAAAAGAAAGGGAAGCTGGAGATGGAACCAGGTGTGGGGTCATCGTCTCGGTTAAGGTGGGGGGTAGTGCATTCCACGAAACCATGTAAGGTATTTACCCATCCATTGAGGGGAAAACTTCATCATACAGAACGCAAAAAGTCGTTTTTCCCTCAGATTACATGTAAGGTATTCCAATGGTCATCAACTACGTGTACGTGGGCAAGATTTTTGGTTGCAGATCTGGTTGTTAGAATCCATCTTTTGACTGTTCATGTGATCGTCTCAAATTTTAATTCATCGATCGAATAGTATATGAAGAAAACTGACGATATATATATATATATGCATGCTGCACTTAGAGCCTCACGTCAAAAGTATAACAGATCAACTAATCAATAATGATTAGCTGTGATAAGGACATAAATCTTGCCGGAAAAAAGGCAAATTACAGCATCCATTGGAGAATAAATTGTGTCACGAGCATGGAGCAGAAAAAGGTGATAAACACGGAACGAAAATGATCGTGATTTTGAAGCGGCAGTGGAAAAACATCATCCATAAAAATTAAATAAATATAAATAAAAATGAACACACAATCACATACACATACACATACATATGAACACCACTTGAAACCCTGGCTACTTTTATTCATTTACAAATATAAACAACTATATTTAGATCTATCAATCTGAACTTCCGAAGCGACGAGGCTGAGATTATTTGCCTAGATCTTACTGTCTTTCTGACCCTTTGTTAAATTAATACTAATAAGTGCTTAATAATAAAGCAAAGACAAATGCTAATAAATGTGGTAGTAACATGGTGAAACATTGTGATGATGCGGGTCCAAGGTAAGTATATTGGAAAACCAATGACATTGTGGGATTTAGGGATGGTAATGGGTATATTGAAAATCAAGTGACATTGTGGGATTTAGGGATGAGAATGGATATGAGTGGCGTCTCATCCCCCCTTCCATTGGTAAATATTCCCCCTACTCCTATCCCCTATTACCATTTTTCCTTCTCATCCCATCTCCTGTCCTGATTTCCTCACAATAACTTGATAGAAAAAGGAAAATTTTAATTTTAATTTAAAAATATATTTAAATTATGTTTAGTCTTACTTTGCAGTTTTTATAATAAAGAAAAACATTAATTTTCATGACAACATTTATGTTTCATCATAGTTAAAATACATATTCCATTCAAACTAATTCTTTTAAAGTTCTTAATTTTAAATTTTATAGATGACAAAATAATAATTTGATTTAAAAATACACAACAAATTAATTAATAAAAAAATATGTATATTTAATTACAAGCTTATAATTTATTATAATTAAAACAATATATATACATATATACAAATCTAATGGGTGAGATGAGGGCCTCAATATGTGACAAAGTCAAGGACACTAAAGTTCAAAAATCAATATTCTAATAGTTCTTTACTTTTGTAACCCAAATTAATAAGCAGGATCGTCGCAGAGAGTAGAGTTTTCCAATTGAAGACTGGTTTTTTTAATATATGATAAGAGTTTAGAGAATGCAGCTGTTCATGAAATAAGCAAGGCCTGCCATTCATGGATTTGTATTTATACCAAGTGTGGGAAGCGGTGATGTCGCAATATCACATCAAAAATTTGAAAAAACAAATATAATTAGAAAACTATATATTGGCATGTCACAATCTGACCAGATGCAGTCCGAAGAGAATTTCTATCGCCATACAGAGTAACGCCTAAGCTAGCAAACACCAAATGTGGGGAAAAAAAATATAATTAGAAAACTATATATTGGGATGTCACAATCTCACCAGATGCAGTACGAAGAGAATTTCTATCGCCATACAGAGTAACGTCCAAGCTAGCAAACACAGGTCGGTCACTTGCTGTGGACTAATGGGAAACTAGGAATCCATAAATAGGAAGATTCAATTTCATTACTCCCAAAATCGAACTGAGGCACTCAAAACTCAAATCTTATAAGTGGTTGTCGAACCGCTTCAGATGCAGAATGCAGCATCAGAGTGCCTCCTTAAGATTAAATGTTCTTGACAAAGCTCTCGCATGATCATACTCGTTCAGCTCCACCAGCATTTTCTTCAATCGTCTAACCAGTTTACCCGTTTCAGTTTCCATGGCACCCAAAAGTTGCTTTTTCTCCAGTTTCTTTCCAATCAGCAGCAAGTAGTCCACCAAAGGCTGCAATTTTGGGCTGCATTGGAAAAGGCACCAACTTTAGTGCAAGAATTCATATGATGCAACACACCAGAATTCGAGGATATAATCAAGAGATACGTTCCTCAAGGTTCGTTGCAGCATCCAAGCATGGTAAACAAGAGAAGTTACCCCACTTTCTTACATTCATATTAGCAGAAAGTAGCATGTAGCTCACAATTTACTTCCCAATACATTGACAAACATCACAAAGATATAAAAAGCATTAAAAAAAAAACGATTTAGCCACAGTAAGATTAATCCGCAACAGCAGACCTAAACTGATCAAAAAGTAAAAAACTATTTAACCACACTAAGATTGATCTGCCTGAGGAGAGATAAACCACATACAGTTTATAGAAGGTCAGGGCCTCATCATAACAGGTCATAAAGCATTTTCATGTCATCTTTAGTTATGTTAGATTTGCATGACACAAAGAAAGAAAAAAAATCAACAATTTTTAAAAACAAATTTAAAATTTGCAGTCAAAAACAGAGAATGAGCTTCAAGATTCAAACAAGCAAAAACCATGAGCACCAACATTAGAATAAAACCTATGAGAACATGAAAAAGTGGGAAACAGGTAGGAAGGGAACAAGGTTAAAAGCAATTAATGAGCTTCACACAAGTAATCATGCACATGGACAAGTATTAGTAAAATGCAGATGTCATACCTCCGATCCCCTGTAACATTAGTACCTGTCCACACACCAGATAACGAAGCAATGATCCTCTCAGTTCGTGTAATCGCATCATGGACATTCGACTGTATGCTGTGAAGATGTGGAAGAACCTTGCCACATAAAAGTTCATCAAGCGCAGTCTTCTCAAGCACAGGCATAGCAAGAACTTTATTCCACAAGGATATGTTCCTCATCAGTCGAACGGATGTACCAAACCTATATGCTGCCACTCGTGCTGCATTTGGTACAGCCTGCATCTCTAACGGGCTCCATGTGGGGACCTATTATTTAAAACCAAGAGAAAAAGACTGTCACTAAAAATCATTCAGATGATAGTCTCATGATACAACTTTATTGTTAAACTCAAAGACAATAAAACCCTACTGAGAAATTCAGTTCATAAGCATGGCAAAATTACCACCAAATCAGCCACAGCCTTAGTCAGACGATCACGAAGCATGGTTACCAAATCCCCAAGAGCTGAACTGGAAAAATTTACATATCTGATGACCAAGTTCACAGCAGAAACAGCATACTTTGTTTCCCGGGTACTAAGTATGTCCCAACAAAAAGCTAACTGATGGTGTAAAATAGGAATAGCAAGTTTTTCAACCAATTCAGGAATAAGATTTGCATCAGCATCAGTCCCCACATCCTCTTCACTGATTCCATTTTCATCTTCAGGGAGGCCATAATTGAATAGCAAGGAATGCCTGGAAAAGATAAGAAGCAATATAGATACAGAGTATACAGGCCCAAAGAGGTTTACATGTAGAAGGGATAAAACTCACATAACCGCATCATTTTCATTGTATACAGTCAACAACACTAGTTATTTAATCAATGCATTCCTGGTGCAAATTACAGGATAAAAGTCACATACACATCATTTTCATTGTAACCAGTCAACAAAACTAGTTATTTAACCAATGCATTCCTGGTGCAAATTAAATTTCTAACATGACCAAGGCTCCCCAGGTGGCAGCAAACAAAATACATTGCCAAATTTATTTTTCATAAGTTTCAGAATATGAGTTATTGACTAGAATACTCATAGAATTAAAACCAGCAAGCATACAAGAGGCAGCAAAATCTGTTTATTAAACCAAAATGTGGAAAACACACAGACAATGATGTATGGAAAGAAGATTCAGTTATCATTCTCTTGTAATATAATCTTTCCATACATTATTCTATTAAAATGACAAAGTGTGAAGCAAACTAGAGTAAAAGTCTTTCCGTACCATTTCAAAGTAACTTATCTACAGTACGTACCATTTCATGTCAATAAAATCAGCATCTTCATGAAGTGGGTTCCATTTCAGAAGCTCCAGCCTCACATACGGTGAGAAAATAGCAGGTATACTTAATGACATATAAGCATCACGATAGCTTGATGCATAGTCTTTTTTCCATTTTTCAAATCTTTCCACCACACTGGAAAACTGAGAATATTCATCAGCTGCATCACTGAAAATTTTATCAGCAACCTGAAGTAATTGATCATGGGACGATTCATAGGCTTTACCCTCACTATCACTTTCGTCAGTGCTCAATTCGCCTTCTATTTGTACAATTGAACTATTATTTTCCATGGCCAAATTTCTTTTGGAATCAGCTTTAGCTCTCCCTCTTCGTCGAGCTTCTGCCCTCCTTGTGATGTCCATTCGTTTTTGCAGATTTACATCTCTACCGAATTCATCTAGCTCCACTGGTGCATTTTTTAATGCTCTGGCATTAGCAGATGCAGAATGAGAAGCAGCAATAGCTGCTGCTACTTTTTCAACATTGTTTCCACCTTTACGAAATTCTACCCGTGCTGCAACAATAGAATGTTCTATCTCAGATATTTCATCCTCATTATCTGCTGCTCTTCTTTCTGCAATGGCTCTTGCACGTTCTTCATGAAGCTTCTGCATTTGTTCTTCAAGTTCTTCAAGATATGGTGCTTTATGCTGCATGAAAAAAAAAACACCACTATCATTAAGAACCAAGACCTTTCTCATCCATTAAAAAAGGTTAGGAAAAGAAAGCCACAGATTGAAACAGTAAGACATGCATCTGAAACACCAAAGGAGAGTTAAACGCAGATTATAAAAAGCAAAGTTACTGGTTTGACTTGCTAATTAACCATAAATTTGTCGATGAGTGTTTGCTTACAAATATTATAAAAGATGTGTATGAGCTTAGCAGCACTGATGACGAGATCATTATGGAAATTTTCAGAAATATGAACATTCACAGTGGAAGTTGCAAGAAACGTTAATAAGCTATTGTGCTCGTATTAATGGCGATTTAGTTTTAAATTGATTTTTATTGATATTGTATTCCAGTGGTTGGAGATGCAGGAATTAACACTGTCAGTAACAGATAACTACTCAAAAGGTAGAAGACAACCAACCAACCAAAGTGTTTCTCGCACTAGTTTAACATGAAAATGATATCCGTTGCCATCCTCTAGATGTAATTTTCAAAGGTTATTTTTCATGCCATTGTGGCATTCTCTTGCATCTACAACTCAAATGATGTGGACAAACAGTGTCATTCATAAAACTACGAATGACCTTTGACCTTTCAACCAAGAAGATCCAAAAAGGAATCAGATTCCCACATATAGTTAATTGGTGTTCTTTTCCCCTCCTATTGGACAATAAAAAGATAATGGATTTGCATTATTCTATGCATGTAATCCAATCCAAGCTAGACTTGCAAGCAGATGAAACAACAGCAAAGCGTAGTCACAAAAGCCAAGCATATAAGCATGAAACGAATTAACCAACGGTACAAGGGACACAATGCAAAAATCGGATAATCCATACCTGCAGAAACTCACATATAACAGAAACAAACTCACGAAGCTTTTGCATAAAGAGGAACTTCTCACCAGCAGCAGACAGAGAATTTTCTAGGTTAGTAACTTTCAGCAATGAAGAAGACAGATTTTCTTCGGTCTTTTCCAACGACGCCAATGTTTTACCATGAGATTCCTGAAACAAGAATATACGTCAAATTGCTATAAATGTCATCAAAATTATATACCATAAGGATACTAGCATATCTCAAAAACTCTGTTTGATTTTAAAACAGAAAAGCTGTGATAGCAATCAAAAACTTATACCTTAAACCTCCTCAAGTTCTCATTCAGGGCTTTCTTTGCAAGTTCAGCCTGCTGAGATATTGACATCATATCAGTACCAAATAAGTCCACACCAGGAATACTACCAGTAACATCCGCATTTTGCACCGGACCACTAGTTCCTGTGCCTGAGTACCCAAAACCAGGCTGCAAGCCACCACTCTGTCGACTGACATTGACACTGTTAACACTACTACCACTGACTCCTTGACTCCCAACACCATCATCTAGCCTCTTTCCCAACCCTTTCCTCACCTGCTCTTCCTCCCACATCTTGTCCTCATCATCCTCATCATCACTATCCATTTTGATTTTCCTGTCTTTAGACATTGCCCTCTCCTCAAAATCCTCAAACACGCCCTTCTTATCAGGTCCTCCAACCTTCTCGCCAAAGAAACCAATCCTTCTCTGAAACTCCGGCTCCTCATCGCTCAAACCTTCAGCCGCACCATGATTGCTACCTCCATCCAATGCTATATAATCCGGTGCTGCTGCTTTAGCCTGCCTTAGCCTCTCCCTCTTCGCTCTAATCGCCTCTATCATCGCCTGGTCCGGTATCATTTCGTCATCCTCCCTAGGACCGGGTCCTGACCCGACATCGTCTAACCGGGATAATGAATCATGCCCCTCAACACTCGAATCTTCGCGCTTTTGATCAAAATTCGTTTCATCCTCCTCAAAATCTTGCTTTTTTCCGGTACTACCAGAATCTAAGTCGCTCGAAATTACGGGCTTTATCAAACCCTTCAAGACAACTACGGGTTCCGGTTCGGGCCTGGGCTTACTACGGGCGGGCGGGATGAGAGATTTAGTATTCTTCTGAAGCTCTAAGAGGGCTTCTTTAGTGTAAACTCCGGCTTGCGGTTGGACATTGGAGGGGAGGGAGGAGGGCGGAGGGGGCGGGGCACTTCGATCTTTAGCAGAAGTGAGTTTGTGAGCCGATGATTTGGATAAGCGTGAGGAGGAAGAGGAGGGCTTCGGCGGCGGTCGAGAAAAGGGTGACTCCTCCTCGTCATCGGCGAAGGAAAGGAGGCTCTTCGTAGGTGGCTGAGACGTTGGCTTTTTGGGCTTATTGGCGGCGGAGGGTTTGGTTGCGGTAGAAGGGGTACCGTTGATTTTGATGGTGGATGGAGCGGCAGAATTATTGTCATCTTCATCTTCGTCTTCACCGGCGCGGCGGCGGAA